>OU015490.1:190441639-190584139 GCA_907164885.2 Dolomedes plantarius
CTCTCTGAAAATACCATTTTTATTCGATTATCAGCCTCTATGGAGCTGTAAATAGTAGAATAATTTTCTCCATAGGTTAACATTGAGGTGAGCGAATCCAATAGGATTAGTACACAACTATTAAGAATTTGTAATAAAATATACGAGTATTTAAGGGAGAATTTCTCTCGCTACTATCATAAAGTTTCGAAAAATATGAATAAGGATTTGAGTCTCAATTCAACCGTTATCAATATTTTGCGAAAAACTATCGATATTTTGCAAGTTCAGCAATTTTCATGCGATGTAAACACTGCGAAATTTACCCTAAAAAGATATTGCGAGAGTTGTAAGGAGAGTCATGACCTGACTTGATGGTGTAGTGAAACGGGGCGTTCGGTAAAATTTCTCGACTTTTTAACAACGGTACGCAATAAAATTAGAAATGATTTTGACTTGAGTTACCCCTCCCCTCTTCCCAGTCTCTTCCAAACGAACGAAAGTGCAAAAATATTGACATGCGTAAAGGTCAGCCCCTTGTCCGGTATGAGATGTAGGGTTCGATTCTGGAGTCAGCAAGTAGTTCCAGGGCGAAAGAAAAATAAATCAGAATAAGTGGAACAATCGTCGTTGTTATAACCTTTAGCCCGTCTGCACACGGAGCAACTCAAAAGAAACTGATAACTGACTCAAATCACAAACCAGTCCGTGATGAGTCGCAACCTATGTAATTGAATGGAGCCACGCATACGGCGCAACTGGTTACAAACCCGTCCAATGGAGCCACGCACACGGCGCAACTGGTTACAAACCCGTCGGACGGGTTTGTAACCAGTTGCGCCTTGTGCGTGGCTCCATTGGACGGGTTTGTAACCAGTTGCGCCGTGTGCGTGGCTCCATTCAATTACATAGGTTGCGACTCATCACGGACTGGTTTGTGATTTGAGTCAGTTATCAGTTTCTTTTGAGTTGCTCCGTGTGCAGACGGCCTTAGGGAAGTATTCCTCTTTTAGACACTGCTCGTATATGTGCAAGGTGCATAATTTAAGTCGGTTCATCAGTTGGTCTCGTAGATCTTCAATCCCCATGTTATACTTTGGGAATTTTCCCGAAAGTATCTTTCGAGTAAGAGATTAGTAAATGCATAGTTTTGGATTCTGTTTTCTACGTTTCATAATAGATCTTTGGATGAAGCGTGTGTTTTTTAAAAGAAAATCTTTTTATTTTAATTTTATTTTTTCGTAAAACAATTAAAGAATTAAAAAATTACGCTCTCCGTATTTATTTTCAGTCCAACTTCAAATTTGGAAAACAGAAAAGATATGCATTTGGTAACCTGTGATTAGAAAGAAACCGAGAGGAATATTGACTGTAGATTAAGGCTGCTGTGTACTAACCCTATTGGATTCACTCATTTTAATGTTAACCTATGGAGAAAATGTGTTTAAAGATTGCCGACTTGGGTTTAAAGATTTTTTTTTTTAAACTTGTACTCCGTAAGAAATTTTACACCTTGGGCATTTTTTGTCTAAAAAAAGGCAAATAATATTTTAAAATTTAAATTTTTCGGGGAAAAATTCTGGTAGAGTGTGTTTTTAACGCTCATAAATTCCTTTGATGGACGAAATCTATAAAATGAATCTTGTTGCAAGGCGCATAAAGGTTCAGGCTATTTGAAAATAACATTTTTATTGGATTATTAGCATTTATGTAGCTATAAATAGTAGACACATTTTCTGCATAGGTTAACATTGAGGTGAGCGAATCCAATAAGGTTAGTACTCAGCAGCCTTAATGTAGAGATTGAAGATCTGCGGAGTCAGCTGACGTACCGCCTAAATACAGATACGCGTTATATGCCTTCATTTAAGAGATATAGTATTGTTGCAAAATCTTTGAAGTGTTCATTAATGAAAAATATCAAATAGAGGAACATCTGTTTCTTAACATATCCTCAACCTTGGTCTACGTGCATTTGAAAGCGGGCCTTTATCTGAAAAGAAACTTCTCAATCAGCAAAAGAATCTTTTAACCTTTTCCTTACGGGGTGGGATAGCATGTATCCCAAGTATATGGGCCCAAGAATGATTTTATATATATATATATATATATATATATATATATATATATATATATATATATATATACCTTAATGCCTGTTCTTACAAAGGGGTATGAAATTTCCCGTTCTGAAGAGGGAATCAGAAAAATAGGTCCTGTAAGCTAATGATTAACGTAGGATTACGTTCTTTACTAACGGTCCTCCGGAAAGAAAAAAAAATTCAGAGTCTGTCCTGCGTCGCGAGTTATAATTTTGGCAGCGCGCCAAACCCAGTAGCAGTAAACATTTAAACAGAAAAGTACCAAAATGCGTAAAAAAAAATGGGGTAAGCAACTAAAAGTAAACCAAAGTTAATCACCCTCGGTAGTTTCGTTAGAAGAGACTACCTGAAATTTTAAATTTTTTTGACCAAGAAGCCCCTTATAAACAAGCTATCTTTCACCAAAACTACATGACAAATAACAATTTATTAAATTAAAATGCGCAGAATACGTTTTTATCATGTGGCAACACGCCTTTTTTCGCGCTACTGGGTACCATATTTTCTGAATTGGTTAATAGATAAACTCATAGTTTTATTAATTTACTAGCTGAAAACCCGCACTTCGCTACGGAGTATATTCAAATTAAATACAACGGTCAATGTATGCAATTAATTCCAAAATATATATATATATATATTTATAATAAATACGACGATCAATATATACAATTGATGTAGAAAGAAATATATATATTTATAAAAAAATCGTAAGGGATATTTTTATAGACAAAATAATTTCCGATCCTCTGCGCATTATCAGGAAAAAAATATTTTTTTGTCTATTTAGTTGTTATGCATGTTACGATAAATTTATTTAAAGTACCAGAAAAAGAAATCACGTGATCGGCATTTAATAAATTAAATTCTAAAAATGAATCTTTAAAAATTCACCAAAAATCAGAAAATTGAGGTAAAGATTCCAAAAAGATTTCATTTTAAAGGAATTTTTATGATCTTTCTCGTGATATAAATTTTATAACCCTCAAATTATTATTTTAAATGCAAACTTAAAAAGTTACTAAAACAGCTTAAAAATTTAATTTTGAAAAATCTAAGAAGAATTTTTCAAAAATCTCTCTTAGTGCACCCCTACACTATAAGAAGAATCGCCATGCAAAATTTCAGCCCTTTAGGTCCAGCGGTTTGGTCTGTGCGTTGTATGTCAGTCAGTGAGTCAGTTACGGAACTGTTTTATATACTATATAGATAGATTTATTGCAGCTTGTATAAGGCATGAGCTTCTGACGTCACGGAGTGGCAAAACATACAAGCGGCCAGAGTATTTTGAAAAATAACTAACTTTCTAACTGGGTAGTGCTATTTAGGATGATATTCGGGTTTCCCCCCCCTTTTCTGGATAGTCTATGCTGAAATTAATATATCAATCAGAAAGCATGAACTTTGTACTTGCTCGATAATTTAGCAGCAATATAGTCTGACGTTTTGAACTAAACAACTATCGAAAGAAAATAATACTTTTGACTGCTTGCTTTGACGTCATTTAGAAAAGCTAGTGGAAAAGCCGGGGAAAACAAATTCCAGCCACCCATCACTTTTGTAACCCTCAGGTATGCGGAGATAAGCTGAACGTGCCCCCCTCCCCCCTTCGTACGGTGGTTAGCGTTCATAAGTTTTTACAGAGTGGGCTCGCATCGAACCCCGACTATAACATGAACGTTTTTGTGCTGCCTCTCATAGGGAGTGATGTTGATTTACCTTTATCAGGGTTTCTCAAACTTATTTGGCCTACCACCCCCTTTTCAGAAAAGAAAGAAATTACTCAGCGCTCCCTTAGAAATTCTCCTTCTTAAGCGAATTAACAGAGATGCAGTGACAAATTTGCGTCCTTCTATGTACAGTTGAACCCCGTTATAACGAACTTCAAGGGACCAAAGGTTTTGTTCGCTTTATCAGGTGATTCGCTATATCCGAACCGTTAAGAAAACTAGAGTTCACAAAATGTATAACTCATTAGTTGCAATGTGTATTCAATAATGATGCATTAAAAAAAACTGATAAAATCTATTAAAAATGATCATTCATGAATTAAATCGACAAAAATCGATTATAATACTAATTCAATTACTTACAATAGGAAAACGGTGGGACCAAAATTTTCGTTCGTTATATCCGTGAGTTCGTTATATACCGGATTCGCTATAACGGGGTTCGGCTGTACCTATATTTCTACTTATCTTTCAACATAGTAAAGGAAGATGTCGTAAATAAGACACCTTGAAGCTTGAAATTATAAGATTATTTATTAAAACCAATCATAGTAACATTCGCGTTACACACACAAAATGAAGATATTGAAGGATAATAATGAAGTAAAAATTACGAATAACATTAAAGCTAAACCTAATGAGAAGGATGAATTTGGTGCGCTGCTATCAAATTATTAATATTCGGCTCTATTTTTGTCGGCAGCATTTTTAAGCCATCGCGATTAGCTATTTGTAGTCGGTTTCTGTTTTTAGTAAGCAGATTTTTAAAAACTTTTGTACTATAACCTATAATTAGGAGTACGTAAATTTAGCATAAAAAAATATCAAAATTTCGCAAAAATAAACTACAATATATAAAATTTTGCATTTATTCGCAAAAATAATTTTTTAATTTCACATTTATTTTTTAAAAAATCACAATTTTACTTTACTTGGATAGGTAAGTATCAAAATTCTTAGTCAAAAGCTAACATTGTAGTAGTCACCACATTCTCTTCCTTAAGTCTTTAGCAATAAGTAATAAGCAAATTAAGAGATTGGGATCTCTCAGTTAAAGACCAGGAATGGTCTTAGATAAAAAATTATGTTAATAAACTATTAATATTATTACCCAATTTCGCTTAAAAAACCGTTAATCACCGGGTTTTCGCCGAAAAGTATTAAAAGAAAATTTCAGGTAGTCTCTGTTGCAAATTGAAATTATAGTACATTTTATTTGTTTTTGGCGTACTAGTAGCGCCACCTGGTTGCTTCGCGTTTCTCGCGAAGAATGTGTATAGTCAGTTGCTGTTGGACTCTTGAAATGAATAAATGCTCGACGCTTGAAATCCTCTTGATTAATATTTCTTGAATTCTCTTGGATATAAATATTTCTTCTTGGATTATATTTCTTCTTGGTGAAATTACATCAGTCTCTTCTAACGACACTACCGCGGGTTATAACGTAGGATTACTTATCGTTGCTTACCCCTTTTTTGTTTGTGTATATATATGTATGTCAAAATTTTAACGCATTTTGGTATTTTTCTGTTTAATTGTTTACTACCTGCCAAAATTATAAATCGCGAAGACGGATGGACGGACGGTTTTAGCGTCTGAAATTCTGCTTTCCGAAGGACCGTTATGGAGAAACGTAATCCTATGTTAAAATAATTTTCGTATTTATTAGCTCATATCGCCAAATTTCGGATTTCTTCGCATCTATTTCGTAAATACGAAAATTACGTATCCCTACCTATAATCTAGGATAAAGTACCGGTATCTGTTTTTGCATCCAGAACTGTTCGTAGCTGAGTTTAAATTTAAATATACGACCCCCTGGATTGTTACAGCCCCGACGGGAGGCGATATCGTCCACTTTGGAAGACCCTGTCCTTGATAGTGCTCCCGTAATAAAGAGGTCAACTAAATCAGCCTTTTTTTTTTAGTTTGGAAAAAAATGACTAGTCGGGTTCTGTGTTTACAGCTCTACTTCAGCGTTATTTACTTTAAATTAAAAATTACAGTTTATACCATAGGCTTAGTGTTGGGGTGGGGGCACGGGGCACTCGTTCTCCCCCCAACTTAACTTTAAATAAATTTAAGCGTTAACATAAGTTTAGTTAGAATCGGAAAATTGTAGAAAACTTTTAAGAAAGTTTTTCCCCGCTCTTTCAAACTGTGAAACTGAAGATTCCGATTATATCTGTAGCCTTAACATAGTTTTTAACAATGATATGATCCATAACAAAAATACAATGCTATTTTTTTTTCTCATTTTATTTATATTACATTATATTTTTCTCATTGTATAACTTTTGAATAGTACTCAAACATCAATTTTATTGTTTTTCAATTAAAAAAAAATCATATTTCATATTTTAAAGACCGCCAAGCAGTCAATGCGCGGAGAAAGGCCCCAACTGAATTCAATTCGTGCCCCCCCCCCCCAACAAAAAAAAAGTTAGAGGCACGATACGCCTATGGTTCATACACATTATTTAGGTTATCTGTCTGTTTCTGCTATAGCTATGGCAAAGACAAACTAGTGGCACGAAATTTTAACCTTATCGTGCGGCATTTTTTCTGGCGGTTTAAGCCAATCAGAATTTCGTTGTCTTGTTCAATTTACAGTTGCATTCTGATTTATTGCCTAGATTAGTAGTTTATAAATTTTATAATACTTTTGTATTGTATGGACTGTCAAAACTGACTAGGGCATTTATTGAATTTTTAAACCATATTCACAGAAGATCTTGTGACAATTACTTAAACTAATTTTGACCTTATAGGAAACCACTGGTAACATGGCATTGTTTCTGTGATATCAAACACTCTCGGTCGGTGTCTTTTGTACTGAAAGCATTAAATAATTTTTTTTATATAAAGAATGAATTAATAGCGTTGAACTTACATAAAACGGGGCACTTTATATATTACTCTAGTGCCATGAAAGCACTCATTTATCCTCAGATGTCGAAATCTCACATTTTGATGTTGCAACATTTCCCCCCCTCCGGATATTAAGAACTAATTTAAAATCACGAAGCTTATAAATTGCATTGTACAGACATCACATTAAAAGTACAGTCTTTATTAAAAGAATTAGAGTAACATACCATTTTTCCCCTCCAAAACTGGAGCAATTCTCCGAGCTATAATTTTTTTTATTATTCATGAAATGAATAGAAGAATGATAATTGCAATACTTTCGGTGATTTTTATATTTCATTCTTATTTATTTGGTCCTCTTCGATTTAGGGCCTGTTCACATCGAAGGAATTGTAACGGAGTTTGGTAGCCGAAGCGTAAAAGGGGAGATGTCGCTGAGATGGAAATAAACCAATCATAGACGTTAAAAATTTCGTTGCTAATCGTTGGGAGGTTTGTCATTGGTTAAATATATTTCAATAGTTTAAAGCATCCACTATCCGACTCCTATGTGAACAGGCCTTTAGGACTTAACATAGTTTTTTCTTTTACGGATTACTGAAATTGTTGTTCTTTGTCATTGTAAATTGTACCTATAAATGTGTACAGTATATTTACAAATGGAGGGTTCTAATAGATTTCATTGTTTAAGAAGTTGCCCCAAGAGATGCTCGGTCAAAACTGGTGGGCGAAAATGTCGGACTCCAACACTTAAGTTTCCCAATAGCCGTGAGCAAAACAAGAGCTGCATCTCTCTGCCTTGCAGACTGTCATTAATTACTATGCTGTACATACTAAAATAACCTCAGCATCTACTATGTTAACGGGACTGTAGAGGCTTTGTATAGCCTTTGCAAAGTTAAGGTAGCAGCATTTCGTTGCAATTAAAATCTGTATAACATGAACAGGAGTCCCTTGGTTGACTGCTGTTAAGTAGCTGATATACCCTCGACTTTGGCGCTCATGAGACGTTCTTAAATCTACTAAATTGTTCCACAAAACTTGATGGCAGATTTTAACAGTTCGATTTTCAGGTTCGACTCCAGTAAGGACAAACTGTCCGGGTGAAATTCGGATCAAATCAGAAGGAGAGTGATATTTCTCGGTTTAAGACCGCGGATGGTCTTAAGTAATCATGTTAATGAATTATTACTATTATCACATAATTTTGCTTAAAAGGCCGTTTATCAAAGAGATTTTTCCGAAAAAGAGAAAATAAATTTAGCATTTATTCTCATCTGTTTTGTAAATACGAAAATTACGTATCCTTAGGTATCAGTAACAGCATTATTTAAGATTTTTAAGATGCTGTTGTTTGCCGATGCGGGGCATTTGTCAATGAAGTCATTCACTCTTCAACCCGAGAATCGTTGGTTGTTTTCAAAAAGGACACCGTATAGGTGAACCAACACCATTCCTTGGTGTCGCCTCCGTTTTGACCGATCACCCCCAAGGGCGACATCTGGGAGGCTCGTACCTTCTCCCACCCTCTGATTTCATAGGATTTTCCAGTCTACAGATTTAACGTGTCCATATCAAGGCCTAGACACGAAGGTGTTTTATGACGTTCGTCGGGATTCGAACTGAGTGATCCCTAGTGCGCAGGCCAACGCGCTACCCCTAGGCTTCTTCGGGCCCAGATTGTTTTTAATTTACCCGATTACCAATAATTTTAGATTAAGAAGCGAAACGTACGTCTCCCGAATACTCTATAGCAGTCCTATGGGTTGTAAACGATATTGGGAAACTCTTATCCCTCTATCCTTCAATGGATTAGATAAGTATATAAACAACGGCCTTTTCTCGGATGTCTTTTCTTGCGTCTGCATTACCCCACCATAATAAAATGTAGTGTTTACCCATGTAAAGATTCTTTTACCTTTTTAGCTATTTCTCTTTTGCGTCCATATTTTCCACACCTTTCCCAAACAGTTTCCAAAGATGCGGGTAACGAAGCATTGCAGCTATATTGAATCAGTAGCGTTAATTGAAACAATTTGTCAGTTTTGAAAACTTATGTAAAGAATAACATCTAAGGTTTTGAAACAATTTAAAAGTAGGAAACATTCTTGTCTTGCTTTTTACATTTCCTTGTAAAGACATACTTCTGATGCAGTCAGTTTGGAATTTACAGTTTAAAACCATTTGATCTTGAAACTTCCTAATTTGAGAGTGTCCCGAGACACAAAAGCCCCTCAGGAAAGCATATTTTCTCAGCCTAAAATATACTGTATAGAGATGTTATATTAGACTGTCTGAAACCACGTTTCTACGATTAATGTGTAACACTCTTTATACTGAACTGTCTATGAGTACCTTGCTATAATACATCTGTACTTTTACATGGTGTTCCATTTTGAAAGGCATTTCTGTAGCATTTTCTACACCGTTTCTTCATTATATTTTCATTTCATTGTCTTCATAATATATAACATAACTTGAAAATTTTCCCTAAAGCCAAAATTACTCTCGAAAAAAAATTTCTATCATTTAAATTGATTAAAATTTTATAAAAAGGTTTTCACTAACCTAAAAGACCAATTAGTCTGAAAATTTCCAAACATACCAGAATGAAAAAAAAAGGCAAGCTGTCTATTGTTTCAGCCAGTATATCAAAATCTAAACATGTCCTAAACTTAAACTTTTTAAAATAAAAATTTAGATTCTTCTAGTATTTTGTTTACGCATAGCGATCTTTAAAAGCCCATTTAAGGGAGGGGAGGGAGAAATCATTACAGAGCGAATGAAAATAAAAATTGTTCCCTGGATACCGGTTTAGAAAAGAAATAAAAAGACTAAAGTTGAAAATATAGGTTCACTGGGAAAAAATCTAATGACTGTACACGGAGCAACTGTAATGTCTGCACACGGAGCAACTCAAAAGAAACTGATAACCGACTCAAATCACAAACCAGTCCGTGATGAGTCGCAACCTATGTAATTGAATGGAGCCACGCACACGGCGCAACTGGTTACAAACCCGTCCAATGGAGCCACGCACACGGCGCAACTGGTTACAAACCCGTCCGACGGCTTTGTAACCAGTTGCGCCGTGTGCGTGGCTCCATTCAATTACATAGGTTGCGACTCATCACGGACTGGTTTGTGATTTGAGTCTGTTATCAGTTCCTTTTGAGTTGCTCCGTGTGCAGACGGCCTTAATTTCAGCATTTTAATACGTTCTGTAAAGTATGGTTTTCTGGAAGCGGAATCTGCGTTTTTGGTCACGAGCAGATTTTCACAATGTACTAAAATTCCTTTTTATTCAGTTCGCTTTTTACTTGGTTGGGCTGACAAAGTAAATCCAACACTTTGGTGAGTAAATTACTGAATTGTTGAATTTGTCAGCAACAATGCTGCCGATAAAATCCAACATAAAAAAATTTAACTGCACTTTTCAGTGACAACATTCTTCCCAAGTAGGATTATAAAACTCTTCAAAAACATTCCGTTTATGTACTGCATAAAAACGTACCACATAAAAACGTACAGAAGACAAATGGAAACAAGGCATATAAATTCAAAGCTAGACCTTTAAAGACATTTAAATAAGCATAGCCCCCACAAGTCTGCAAGCAGGTCTTATATTGATTTTATTAATAAGATAAAAATGTTTGTTTTTTTAACAATAAAACAGAATAAAGATGTTTTAAATCAAAACTATTACCATCCACTTTAAAATGCAATAGGAAAAAGAGCATCGGGTTTTTAATTTGGATGCTTGTTAAAATATTGCATACAATAAATATCTAGAATTCAGAACGTTAGTTAAAATTGAATGACAAACTTTCAGGCTTTTTACGGCGATATCCCAATCTGTTCCTGGCAGTATGAAGTTCAGCTGTTTCCACACTTTTGACGGAAAACCAAATGCCACAAGCACGTCGCATGGTTTTGGCCTTTATCAGATCATGTGTGATCTATACTTGAACAGCTATAAACTAAACCATGAAAGCATGACTTCTGATTTACATCCAGTATACTTATGTGGCACGAAATTTTTTTAAATCTTGACTGGAAGTAAATTAGATAGACTAAGACAACAGCACATTATAAATATGACGGCCAAAATATAGTTAAACTTCACTTGTGAACAGATTTGTCTTCGGTATGCGCAAAACGTACACTCAGTATTAGCATTAATTCTGGTCGAGCATCAGCTAGATTTCCCATAAATTTTTTGGGAAAAAGAAATAAATTAGATATCCCTTGAACTTCAATAAAATGAAGAGTAAAACTAATAAATTTCTTCACCAATTAATTCTTCCTTCACTGAAAATTTAATACCAAACTAACTTTTTTCTGTCTTTCGTATTCCTGATAATTTCCCGAGCAAAACTAAGGCTACGTATGCAGAAATTAAGGCCTCCTCCTACGTCTCTTGGTTTCTTTCTTCGCCGGAACATTCACAAAATACCACACAATACACATAACAAAAACTGCAACCCCAGAGTTTATACAAATATACGATACTTCATTGTAATCGTAGTAGGAAAACAGGGTCCCTGCGTGCAGGAGAGAGTAGCCTAGATGCGCCAGAACCCTCTCGATTGTATATACATCCTGCCAAAATGCTAGCGTAAAATAAAGTCCCAAGGCCACGAAGTTCATGGAGAAGAACTCGATTTCTCCTCCAGTGCACAAATAAGCGCCAGTAAAGGATACTAGTATAAGCATACCAAGCTTGAATAAGTGCTTAAAACCTCTATGTACTAACTTGCAGGTCTCCGGAGGTGGTTGAATAACAGCAAGGAGATTCCGCAACCAAGAAAAGCTACTTCTGAAATGAAGAACGTTGTTTCGCCCCGAGTTCAACCATTCAAGAGCTAAATCCACCATGACTTCATACCGCTTGTTAACGTAGAAAAAGGCTGAATAACATACTATTATTACCATACTAGTCATTACTGTAGCAATCAACAGATGATTTTTCTGGTCCTCAAAATGATAAACCATTTCTTCTGCGGTATGGGTGAGGAAGAACTTTCCCACAAGGACCGCAAATGTGACTGTAAGCCCAATGTACAGAAAATCTGTGACTCGTAGAAATTCCTCTGACAGGCCAGGATCAGGCTGCCTTGGGCGAGGTGCATACATCGTGTGGCCTGAAAGAAAAAAATAATGCGTTTGAAAGATTCAGTCGAATACCATTACCAAATCTCTATGTTTTTTAAATTCCTTTTCACCCAGCTTTATCAGCGCACAAACCATTTGTCGCCACTGTAATGACATCGTATGAAAACTACAAAAGCTTATATAGCTTCAAATATTCTTCCGTTTCATGAACACTCATTTTTTGTTCAAAAAGAGACTCCATGTACTCTACCCATGCATACAACTGTACAGAGCACTTCACTATGTAGGTATCTAATGCAGTTTAACATTTTCTGTAGTATACACAAACATAGAAAAAAGTTTTAGATGTATATTCTAATGTCAGCTCATAGGCCGTCTGCACACGGAGCAACTCAAAAGAAACTGATAACAAACTCAAATCACAAACCAGTCCGTGATGAGTCGCAACCTATGTAATCGAATGGAGCCACGCACACGGCGCAACTGGTTGACGGGTTTGTAACCAGTTGCGCCGTGTGCGTGGCTCCATTCAATTACATAGGTTACGACTCATCACGGACTGGTTTGTGATTTGAGTCAGTTATCGGTTTCTTTTGAGTTGCTCCGTGTGCAGACGGCCTAAAGGCTTGGGATTCATTAGTATCTTGTCTACTGGAAAAACTATTAATTCTAGATAAATGAGCTCGAGATGAGATTAATAGCTTTACTGTGTTCTTATTTATCTATTTAATTGCACAGGAACCTCTCATTTTCATTTATATTTAAAATATACATATATATAAGTATTTAAAATATTACATAAGAAAAAAGTTTCATTTATTCATATATCGGGACGCCGGGTTGCCCAAATTGGTCGACAGATCTGTACTGTCCATCCGGCGCCCAGGCCTACACAATATTATTCATTGACCGAACAGAGAAAATAAACCCTCGGCTGAGTTTGCAGGTTTTGCTACTCAGCGCTGGTCTTCAGTTTGATACTTGTATGGACTAACCGTTCTGGTCGACGTAATTATTTAGAGATTATTCATATATCGTTTTTGATTTTCATTTCAATTTTATATATAGATGCACACAAATGC
Organism: Dolomedes plantarius; assembly: GCA_907164885.2. Classification (NCBI taxonomy): domain Eukaryota; kingdom Metazoa; phylum Arthropoda; class Arachnida; order Araneae; family Dolomedidae; genus Dolomedes; species Dolomedes plantarius. The sequence continues at coordinate 190,454,519 of OU015490.1, forward strand.
ATTTTGTCCCTTACATACCGCAAAAAGTATTACTCCGAGTAGGTAAAACTTGCCCTAATCTGGGAATTTTTACGTACCATAGTTTTAGAGAGAAACGAATGCAAAAATATTTAAATTTTGAATCATAAACAGGAAAATGCTGATCCTCAGATGGACGAAGGCTTATTCACGCGGCTGTTTTTATCGAAACGCATATTTTCCCTTACAAAATGACTTTCCCTATTGACGCTTCCTTTATATCAGGATAGCCTCATTGTATCTAATAGTTTGAGATCATCTTCGTTCATCATAGTCGGCCTGTAATGAAGAGGAAAGTTTCGGGGCCGTAATTCTTGGATTGACTCCAGCTGTTCTTAATATATCCCATACTTGTGCAGGGATAGCTTAGCTGCTCACACGTATAGCAACTCCTTTTACTAGAGTAATTTTTCAACCAAAGTATTTCCCCATTTATGATATATTTTACCGAGAAGGAGCTTTTATTTCTTGGCCATTGATTTCTGCATCGATAATCTACCAGTTATTAAACTGATCCACTGTTGTTGGGAACATAACAATCGAAATCAAGCGAATTTATTTAATTTTTCCCTTCCGAAACTTAGAATTTAATTTTAGTCACCAAGTTTTATTTTTGTACGTGGTATCGTTGGATTGCTAATCTATGTTCATTTGCATATAACTGCAAACCCTTGCTTTCCAGGCTACTCTTTTAGAGTTAAATTAAGCGTTATGACAGAACTTTATTACGAATGCATATAGTCAAATTAATTTACAGAGCGTTGAGTTTAATCAATGGAAAAATTCTCTATGAAACTCAGCAAATTTAATCAATATTTTCGTTACCCTATGGAATCCCTTCCCCCCCCCCCCAATTGATTTCATTTAATCGTTGAAGAAAACGTTCATTCACAGAAAATCTGATTCCAGGAATAATGTCGTGACATTAACAGTTTTAAGCAGCTGCATTCATAACAGACAATACAGAGTCCATACCTGAAGGGGAAAAACAGCTTCCTTTCCTATTTATCTTGCTGGTCTGAATTCATAACAATGGTCTCTGTACGAGATTTTAATGGAATATCTCGTCTCAAAGGTTTTGTCGCTCGTTGTGCGAGCTAGAAAGTTGTCTAGCCTTATGCTCTTTAAAATTGTAATAAACTGATAAAACCTTGCTAGAACGTTTAATAAAAGACGTAGAAAAATTAAAACTCATTGTTAGAGAGCTAATTAAAAGTGATTTAAGGGGAGTGTTCACTTTTAAGTACAGGTAACCCTCCTATAACACGGTAGATAGGTTCCTAGGAAAGGCCGTGTTGTGTGAAACGGTGTTACATGAAACCCAAAGACGGTTCAAAAAAGGGGGGTTACGTTCTTAAAACTCATTAAAAAGAAACTTTTAAAATTCCATATAAGCAACATAATTTATTAAAAAGTGTATGTATAACACAAAACGAAAAGAAACAAAAATATTTTCATTTAATGCAACCTTAATTTAATAAATTTCTTCCTCATCGCTGCTCAGTACAATCAAACGAGAACGTTTTTTCGATTGAACGATATCACCTTCACTTTCAGAACCTTTTTCTTCATTTAGAGTTTTTGCTCCACCTATCCTCTAAAAAATCTGTAATTTTGGTTTGTTTGCTGGTTCTTACAAGGTCATTGCAGATTTCACGGTATGGTCATAGACAATTTTGCAGCTCCCTTCTGAATTTTTAGCTTCTTTCAGCGGAAGGGTCTGCATTCAAGAAAAATTATTCAAGATTTTCAGCTAAGCTTAGACCTTCTTGTAATTTTATAGTTATATAAATGAATAAATTATAATTTGTTTATACATTTTTATGTAAAGCCACTATAGTTCATTATTCCTTCCCGTCATTATTTTAAGGTAATTTAGTTTTTAAATGTGTTAAACAAAAATCCTGTTATCTAGTGCTATAGAAGTAGTGTTGTACAAAGGTTTTCGCAATTTTTTTTTATCGTGTTAGAGCGAAACCGTGTCACAGGTTGTAGTGTTATAGGGGGTTCCCGCAATTTCTTATCGTGATAGAGCGAAACCGTGTTGTAAAATGCCGTGCTGTAAGGAGGGCTACCTGCACCTTTAAAAGTTTCTTTTTTAGACCTATGTTCGATTGTATGTAGTACTCATGATTTTTGCTTGATTTACATGAATTTTTTTGAATAACTGTCTAACATACTGTTTATTATATGTACAATATTTCAAGGTAATTAAAAAAATAATTTTTATGCATAAAAAGGGAATAATTTTTAAATCGAGCATTTTGAAGTCAACTGCTGTGCGCATTGTCAAAATAAATTATTCAGGTACAGTAATAATTGTTTACTATGTGATTACAATACTTCAGGCAATATCTACCAACATTATTCTAAAATATATTAAAACATTTTAGTACGTGCTATTTTTAATTAGAAATTTCAAAAATGACCAAGTAAAACCTTATTTTAATTTTTTTAAAGAATTTTTTTATATGTTAAGGTTAAAAAATGTTGGTGTATTTTGTTGCTTGAAGTATTGTAATCACATATAGTAAACAATTATTACTGTACCTTTATTTTGATAGACTGCGCACAGTAGTTGACTGCAAAATGCTCGATTTAAAAAAAATTCCCTTTTTATGCATAAAAAATAATTTTATTTGTAATTACCTTGAAATATTGTATATATATACAGTGGACGCTCGTTAATTCGAACTCGAAGGTTCTTAGAAAAAAGTTCGAATTATCCGAAGTTCGAATTATCCGATGTTAAGAGAAAATATATAACTTTAAATGTGTATCACTGAAGAAGAAACTCTCCTAGTATGTATAACCCCAGAAAATATATTATACTATGTTATCTAAAGTTAAACATATTAAAAAGCAATACAGACTTACCTTAATCATAAAATGAAGCAGAAGATATGCAGTATAAAGTAAACTTTTATTAAAAATATGAATCAGACTTTGGGGAAAAACTGTAAATTGGATGTTTGGTTCTGTTTATGAACATTGTTCAGCCAGCTTCTCGATTTGAAGTAAACATTTCAATTCATTTTAAGAGGAAGGTTCCATCTGAGTAAATGCTTTCAGAGTTTTAATAGAGTCCATTATGGCTTTGTGCATTATGGCCGCATTAAAAATATCTTTCGGCAGGTAAGTAGAAAAAGTCCTGGCAGTTTCCTCCCGAAATTAGTGCATACGTCTTCATTTACATCAGAGCTTTGGACACATACAGTTTGATAAGAAATATTTTGCCTTGACTTAAATCGAGAAAGTCATCCATCACTGCATTTAAAATCTTCAATACCCATTCGACTTGCCAATTCAGCCTTCGTCAACACTAGGGGTCCATTTATCGGAAAATTTCGAGATCTAACATCCTGGAACCATAGCAGTAGAGCTCTTTCTAGAACTTCTTGGGACGCATTTCCCATGCGTTTTCTTCCTCTAGCAAATTTTGATTTTTCCCATGAATCGAAAATTGACTCCTTGTTTTTAAAATTAGTTGACAAGGCATTTTTTTAATTCCATAGTCAGCTGCTAACTTTGTTTTACATTCGCTATTCTCTACTTTCTTTAACATTTCTACCTTTGTCTCCAAAGTTAGGGTTTTGTACTTTCCACGTGTAGACATCCTGAATTTTTACACGTTCACACCACACAATGAGAAAGAAAAACTAGACCACATTAACTTGTCTGCACTGCAGTTATAACTGACGCAGCTCCCTAGAAACTGTAGTAAAGACTAGTTTTTCTGAAATTCTAAGAAAATCCATCCAAATAAAGGGAAATTGCTTTTTTCGTTTAGCACTAATAAGAAGGACAATAGCTACTAACGTTTAGCGGACATGCAATAGTCTAGGAATGTAGGCATGTGCCTCTTTACACAGAAAAGAAATTTTGACACAAAATAATAAATACAGTGTGTATTTTCTCCATTAAACGAGGAAAAAGAATTTTTTTGTCAAATTTTTAGTTCGAATTAACCGAAGTGATAAAAATTTAGTTCGAATTAATGAGATATTTTTAACATTAACTCCAATACAAGTTTTTTGGGGCCTTTGGATTAGTTCGAATTAACCGAAAGTTCGAATTAACCGAGTTCGAATTAACGAGCGTCCACTGTATATATAATAAACAGTATTATAGGTAGTTACTCAAAAAATTTCATGTAAATCAAGCAAAAATCATGAGTAGGACATACAATCGAACATAGGTCTAAAAATGAGTTGTTTTTTTTTTTTAAGGTACGTAAAAGTGATCCCTCCCCTTAATGGTGTATTGCATTCGAAATAATGAAAATTGGTTGGTTTTGAAAGCTTGGTTCCCACTTCTACTCCTCATTTTTATTCAGGTAATGCTAACATAACTTGACAAATCTTGGCAAAATTCTCCAGCCGTGATTGATCCAACAAGCCTTAAAATCTTAATTTTGTCGCTTACCTATGTGCCTGTTGTAGTCGCTCTCAGTTCTTGTTGCACGTCAATATAAGTAAGGCGGGATTTCCACTTAGCAACTTATCTATATATGGATCTTAATACAAGTTTGGATGTGACGCGTGTTAACGAACCGAAATTTTTCACTCATGAATTCAAAACTAAAAAATTACATTATTAAAGTTGTTTAAAAATGCATTCAATTTTCAAATTTCATCAGTTTCCAATCATTCTGCACTTAAGCTGCGGTATATTGTATGCACATGCTATTATATTGAAAAAATAATTTTACTTCTATCCGGCTAAAACATTTGTCTGCATAGAAAATTTATGCTCGATAGCACTGAATTAAATTGAATGACTTGGATTGGCCAAGAAAAGTTACTTCAATCATATGGATTACCAGCTCAATACCTGTGCTTCGCTACTGAGTACTTTCAAATTAAATACAACGGTTAAGTATGCAATTAATGCCAAAAATATATATAAAAAATCGCAACGGATATTGTAGACGAAATAATGTAGACGAAAACATTCAAACTAAATACAACGGTAAATGTATGCAATTTGTATGTTTAATATCCATAAAATATACTAATTTGAATTAAATTCTTAAAAAACACCCATCTCAATTGGTCTAGTGGTTAAATTTTATCTTTTACAGATTTTCAATAATTTTTTTCAATTTAATTCATTGTTATGCACGTGACGCAAAATTAATTTAAAGTATCCCAAAAAGAAAAACCACGTGATCGGCATTTAATAAATTAAATTCTAAAAATTAATCTTTAAAAATTCACCAAAAATCAGAAAATGGAGGTAAAGATTCCAAAAAGATTTCATTTTAAAGAAATTTTTAGGATCTTTCTCGTGATATAATTTTTTAACCCTCAGATTATTTTAAATGCAAACTTTAAAGAACGTTACAAAAAAAATTTAAAAATTTAATTTTAAAAAATCTAAGAATTTTTCAAAAATATTTCTTAATGCACCCCTACACTATAAGAATAATCGCCTTGTAAATTTCCAGCCCTTTAGATCCAGCGGTTTGGTCTGTGCGCTATCTGTTGGTCAGTCACAGAACTAATATATATATATATATATATATATATATATATATATATATATATATATATATATATATATATATATATATATATATATATATATTATTAAGGAAACAGTTTCAGTATTTGAGGAAGCCTCAGTGTCCAGGAAAAACTTAAAAGCAGTTTTAAAAGTACTACGTTACCTTTCATGCTCATTGATCTAAATTAATCTCGATAATTCTTAAGAAATACAACACTCGACCCATCTGAAGAATAGCCGACTTTTCCGCTATGGTCCAGAGTGAAACTTTTGTCTATGTTACAAAAGTTTTTTTAACCATTCGATCAGCTAGCTCATTAATGGGTAAATCGCGGTGGATTGAATTACGAATCTGAGGCGGTGACTTTCAAAACTGCCTTTATCCAATGTTTAAAAAAAAAATAAAAATAGCACTGGATTCTGATTAAGGTGCACTCCTGCATGCAAGTGTATCTTAATTGTGTAGCAAAATTCTACTTGCTTAAGAAATTTAATGTTAAAAATGTATGGTTATCTGCAAAGTTTTTTTTCAATTTACGGAAAACCGCTTATAGTGAATGCGGAGAGGTATGAAATTCATTGACTCAACTGTATGATTAGGGGTACGTAAAATTCGCCCCCCCCCCAAAAAAAAAAGAAAATATCAAATTTCGTATATATATATATATATATATATATATATATATATATATATATATATATAATTTTCACATTTATTATTAAAAAAAAAAATCACAATTTTACTTGGTTAGGTAAGTATCTAAATTCTTAGTTAAGAGCTAACATTGTAGTAGTCTCCACATTCTCTTCCTGTGACAGAAGTGTTTAGGAATAAGTAATAAGCAAATTTCGAGAGAGATCTTTCAATTAAAGACCGTGGATGGTCTTAGATAAGTAATTATGTTATTATTACTATTATTACTTAATTTCACTTAAAAATCCGTTCATCACCGAGTTTTTGCCGAAAAGTAGCAAAAAAATAATTTCAGCCTTTATTCGCTCATATAGACAAATTTCGCATTTATTTCGTAAATACGAAAATTACGTATCCCTATGTATGATCTTTTTTTCAAAGATTTCTACCTATGATGTAATTTGAGAAAAGAGACAAGCTGGAATCTTGATAGTTTGGGGTCGCTAATAAATTTCTAGGGGAAAAATACAAATTCTTTACTAAGTCAATTAAATTATGTGTAGCTGTCACAGATATATGTGTGTGTAATATATATATATATATTGAAGAAATACTATAATCACGAATTCTTCAAAATATTAAAGTATTGTAATAACTTTATAAAATGGTAAGTGTAGGGCCCGATTTAGAAAATTCTTGACTATAGGCACAACTCGGGATGGGGGTCCCCTAACACTGTGGGCGTAAAATTTCCAAAATTGACAAAAAAAAAATCCATGAATCATAGTGAAAGTACCATTTTAACTAGAATTGACTATTTGAAGCGTTGAAGCATAGAACATTATCAAATAACAAAAAGCAATGCAACCAGAAAAACTTAATCCCTTATACAGTATCCCTAATACCCTTATTATTCCCTTAAAAAATATTTACTTGTATATACACTATAACATACATATGAATTATACATATAACTATACATATGAACCTATCAATCAAATTTTGAAAGGATATATAAAAATAATTGCTATTAAAAAGGGTAAAATAAAACGCCCAATTCAATTTTTTTCTTTTAAAATAAAAAAATTTTGGGGCATTCGGGGGTCCCTAGGCCCGGGCTTAATGGAAAATCAGGGCTTGGGTAAGTGCTTACAGCCAAAAGCTAGATTCGAAAGCGATTTCTTGATGTTCCTGTTGAATGAAGAAACATTTTGCTCTTTAACTACCACTGTCGCATGAAGATATCTTTTAAAGTACTTTGTATCTCAAAGTTTCACTAAATAAACTTTTGAAACTACTAAAATAGCTTCTTTGGCAATCGTGTTAGATAATGCGAGTTACCGCTTGAACAGGGCCGTATTTACGTATAAGCTAAAAAAGCTACAGCTTAGGGCCTCGTAATCTGCCAGGGCCTCAAATAAAAAAACAAAATATATAAAAATTGATATAAAAATATCTCTTAGAAAAATCACTCAAATGAAGTCAGATATATCACGATAATTCCTAAATAATTTTAATTATACAAAATAAACATTAAAATAATTTAAGCTCATTGTAAAATTGATTGAGACTAAATTTTCACCTGAATAAAATATTAAGTTTTTATATACTACCAATTATGTTGTTAAATTAATTTTTACCTTTTATTTTAATATTTCAATTTAAAATTTTCTGTTCTATGAGCCTTATTTGTCATTTTTAAAACCCTTTAATTATATAATTATTTCTGTGACTTTGTAAACACATCCTTTTTTTATCTTTTACTAAAAATTAAAAGAAATATATTTTCATACATTAAAAAGGCGTACATATTTAAATTTTTTTGCGACACCAGCTGATGTAATTTAAAATAGTAGGGGGCCTCTGGGTTTGTATAGCTTAGGGCCTCAGCAAGTCTAAATTCGGCCCTGCGCTTGAACGGGTAAGACTTTAAAAGTTGGTGGGTTGGCATTATATCTTTCTCGATAGATTCTTGCTACTAGAAACGGGCATATCTCAAAACTAAAATGCCTATTCTGGTAGAAACCCAGCAGCTAACACATAGATTCATACAAAAGAAAACGTTATCAAGTATTTGCTCTAGAAAAATGACTATTTTGAATAATGAAACTTTATATATAATTGATAAAAATGTAATTAAGGCTTATATGATTTTATATGAAGAAATGTAATTCATGTGGGACATGGCAAGTAAAAAACATCAAACATCAGTAAGTCAAAACTGTGCTTACAATCTACATTCAATAAACATTTATCAGAAGGATTTTTATGAATGGTGTTTGTTGTCCATATTGATGCGATATTAATAATAGCTTGATTTGAGAAAGAAGGGGGAATACAGAGCTGTTCAAAACAGCACTGAGAGCAGCTTTGACACTATTTCAGCCAAATTTGCAAAATAAATAAATAAGCCCACCATAGAAAACATCAGAAACTATTCAGTTGGAGTAAATACTGTACTAACGACATGTTTGTGCCGACCAAAATAGATGTAATATACGACTGACTTTTGTGATTCGTCATTTGGAAACGTATTTTGTTTGGAAAAACACTCAATTGTCAAAAAGACATGAAAAATTACTTTAACAAGGGAGGTAATAAGCCTAAATACGAAACACCCCACCCATTTCCTTGTAAATAAAGTCCGTCTCACGGCACGCTCTTTACAAATACATCAGAAGTGAAATGCAACCAAACCACTGCTTTCTTAAGACTGTGGAAGGAAACATTAGCATTCTTTTTAACATCTGCAGTTTGATTTGCAAGTTTGAAATACCCTCTTAAAGCGTAAGTACACAGACGTGACAAATTTTTATACATTTACCTATGCCTTCAATTTCGGATTCAAACCCAGAAAATAAATATTGCATTAGCGAGCATTTTAAATAGAGCGCATAATACAGTATATCTAACCAACCTACTTTATTTCTGGTAGAAATATCACAGCAAATACGAAATGCAAATTTCTGATAGAGACCAAGCTGAAAGTAAAAAAGAAACGCAGGGTCGGAAGTTATCAGCCTTTACTTTTTTTTCAAAGCGTTGCCAAATGTTATTCAAAATGTTTGTCACGGAATAAGAAAAGATACTTTTAACTGTATCCAACGCCAACTGAACTTACTAAAAATATTTACCTCGGTAGGATATCACTATCGAGTCACTATTGCATCGGAACTTTCCTGCGTGTCTTAAAATAACGTGGTGATAAGTTCCGTTGCACATTCCAAATTAATTGTATTAACATCGTGTCACTCTAACATCTTATTAATTCTGTCAATATTCATCACACTATTATCTCGTATCATGTGAAATCATCTCGCTCGATCAGCTCACATTTAATACGGATGCTAGATCATTTGTTTCTCACTGCATATAGTTATGAGACTTGTGAAAAGTCACATGAAGTCTTTGTGACGCAGTTTTAGTGCCGATATAGCAGCACTGACCCATAGATATCGTTTAAAAAATCATCATGATGACGTCATGTTGAAGAGAGAAATTTTCGTTTGTTTCGAAATTCAGATTGGATGTCTATGGGGTTGTTCACGTTATATCCGTCAGTCGCAGCGGTATCCCATAGCAAAAAAAAAATTGCCTATTAGAAAGGTAGACGCAATTGGTATCGCAGTTGTTAAGCTCTGTTATCAGCAAACTTTAGATAATAGATGTGTTGACGTTGATCATATAACGTGAACAGCTCCTTATAGCTCTTTGTGATTAGGGTTATAATTACCTAGAAATCGGTAAGATGAATTAATTATAAACTTTACCAGTATTCTGTGTTGTTGTTGTTGTTGTTCCTAATGCCCCCTGGCAGGCAGTTCCAAATCAGCTCCATATCGGCTTCGAGTAGATATCTGCGGCTCCGGTTTATGTAGCACCACAAAGGTCGAATTCCGACTTGGCTAGGTGCCACCTCATTTTTGACCAAGGGGCAAAATCTGGGGAAATCGTACCATCTCCCACCCTAGATATGTGTGGCTCCGGTTTATGTAGCACCACAAAGGTCGAAGTCCGACTTGGCTAGGTGCCACCTCATTTTTGACCAAGGGGCAACATCTGGAGGAATCGTACCCTCTCCCACCATCTCTGACCTCATAGAGGAACTTTCCGGTCTGCGGATTTAACGTGCCCTTATCCGGCCTAGACACAGGCATTTTAATGGCGCGTGTCGGGATTGGATCCGAGCCCCCTCGGCATCGAAAGCCAGCGCGCTATCACAAGGCCACCTCGAGCCCAGTATTCGGTGGTAAAGTAAAACATAAAATTTGACTATTTCTTAAAGTATTAATTATTAAATTATAATGTTAATTCTTCTTATAATTTACATAGAATAAATCTCGATCCGTACAGCCAAAAAAGCTAAAGAGCTTCATGAATGAAATATCGAAAAATCACTCCATAAATGCTCGAAAAATTGTTCTAAAAGAATTTGGGACCACACCAAGTCCTCAAACTATTCATTATATTCTTTGCGATATATATAGTTAAGGCAGTATGTAGCTGTGGTAAAGCCTTTGCATAATTATAACCAGTACAGCCCTGGCTATACCAAAGCTTATAAAAGCGAACATGACTGAGAAAAAAAAATAATATAATATTCAATTCACTATAAATGTCTGTAAAATAAGCTCAGTTTTCGAATTTCTAAAGCAAAGTCAGATTTCGTTTTCTGGAGCAGAGCAAAAGAGCGCCTTATCAGTTAAAGCTGCTGTGTACTAACCCTATTGGATTCGCTCACCTCAGTGTTAACCTATGGAGAAAATGTGTCTACTCTTTACATCTACAAAAATGCTGGTAATCCAATAAAAATGGTATTTTCAGATAGGCTGAACTTTTCTGCACCTTCCAACAGGATTCCTTTTATAAATTTCGTCCACCAAAGGAATTTAGGACCGTTTAAAACACACTACACCAGATTTTTTACCCAAATAATTTAAATTAAAAAATATTATTTGCATTTTTTTAAACGAAAAATGTCACAAGACGTAAAATTTCTTTCTCTATTACGGGATACAATTTTCTTTAAAAAAAAAAAAAAAAAAAACCTTTCAATCCAAGTCGACAGTCCTTGGAGAAATTTTCTCCATAGGTTAACATGGAGGTGAGCGAATATAATAGGGTTAATAAACAGCAGTCTTAAGTAAAACGAAAATACTTGCTCGAGACTTTGCTACAGGTGTTATTACTATAGGTGCAAATATTGATCATGTTAGTTTCAACATCTTTAAAATAATCCATCATCCCTTCATTTTTGAATAGTCTTTTTATTTTGTATTTCTTAACTTAACGTCAATATGCTTTTCATAAGTTTCTTTCTCATGATGTGTGTATAGTAAAGATTAAACTAAGAAGCAGGTTTAGATGAGCGAAATAATAATAATTATAGTAACGACAACGATAATTATTAAATTAAATTTAAAACTACTTCCACTATCCGGTGCTCCATAATGCAGAACTGAAAAATTTGGGGAAATATGAATATAATTGCTGTCGTTCACAACAGTCGCAACTCCCTGTAAAAGTGCATTGGCCCGAACTTGTACTCTATTTGTATATTAACTGCCGGGCATATAATTTGTAAAGCTTGACGATCAAAATATGGAGAAAGGCATCATTTTGGCAAAAAGGAAGACAGACAATGCTAGACTGACAGGATGAACAAACTTGAAAAAGTCCTCTAACTTTGTCTCTTTATCATTTTTGGAAATAATATCAATAAACAAAAATATATATAAAATTCATTTACGAATGAATCTGATATCTGAGTTGAAAAAATTACATGATTAAGTATATTTAAAAATGGAAAAACAAAAAGAAAAAAACCCTGCTAAATAGGGCTAAAGTAACCCCAAAATCACAAAACAGTAACTCCGTCCGCGCACACTACCAAAACAGAACGTCATAAAAGCTAAATTAAGTTTTTTTAATACAGGCATTATCATGTTCTGTATTCTAAGATAATTTGTATATTTATTTATTAATTTTTGATGCTGAGTTTAATATTTTCCTCTTATAGTCCTAACAGATTTTAGCACTTAATAACTAAGGACAAGCAAATATTGCTATTGCCACTAATATTTGCTTTATCCAGCAATGCGGAACGACTCCTACTACTTTACAAATGTGTGTCATGATCATATATACAGTAAAACCTCGTTTATCCGAATTAACTGGGACCATAGGCAATCCGGATAATCCGGGTAGTATGGGTTATCAACAAAATAAAATTCTTAACTAAGCAGACTTAATGTTTATTACGAAAAAAAAAACTATGTTTTGTAACGAAATTACATAGTATTGTTTACAAGACATTAAAAAATATAAAAATAACTTTTCACATCATTTCTTAATAAAGAAATAGTATGTCTAGTAAATCTTTCTTAAACTCAACAAAAAGCATTTTATTATCATAATTTATTGTACAATCTATGCAGGAACTGTTCATTGAATCACACTAAAAAGCGAATATCTGGCGTACTTGAAGTTACGGTCTTGCTATCATAGTTAAAATTTATTATCTATTTTTATTTTATATGAACATTAAATAAAAATAATGTCTACAAATCTGATCCGGATTATCCGGAGATCCGGATAAACGAGGGCCGGATAAACAAGGTTTTACTGTATATACAATTTTAGTCAGAGGAAATGATCAACTTTAAGCGATGATTTAAACTTTAGGGACTTAAAAGAAATAAGACTATAGGTGACAATTTAAACATAAATTTTCTCTAACGTAATAAAGTTAACAGATATTCAGATAAATTATTTCAAAGCGGGTGGCACCACATTAGATTTGTTGGCTCCAGGCACCTGCTCCGAATCAATTTTCCAAAAGTCCTGAACCCACACAATGACGATTGTTGGCGCCTGACTGCTCCGACAACGAAACCTTGCAACACATATTTCTGTAATGTAGGGAATCATCTGTAGGGAATGTCAACAAACTTATCGCAACAAACATTGGCGACACTCTCTCTGAATAACCCGAGCGTTTGGCTTCCTTGACCCGGTTACCCTCTTGCATAATCACACGGAAGACAATCCACTTGTTCGTGTTTATCGACAGAAAGGTAGAAAGCTGGAGACTGTTGAAACGTGCGATTTGTTTTTCGTAGGGGTTGCCAATTTTAATGGCGAGGAGAACTTTTAAAATAAATGTAAGTTACTACGGCTTCGTGCGTTTCGAAATTCTTTTCTTCCAGTGTGATTCAGAGAGGTGTTAAAATTTCTCGATTTCACAGTTATTTTCAATCTTTTTAAAACTTAGTTTTTCCATGAGTAAAAAAATGTTTAAAATATCATCTTTTGGGGCTTTAGTCTCGGACTTAAGAAGATTTCACCCTGCGAAAAGGGCGTCATCGGGAGTATATTTTTAAAATCTGTCAATGAACATTACTGTCGACTAAAGATATACTCGTCGATGAAGTCACTTTTAGAAGGCAAATTTTCGTTTTTTCCAAGACAGGGGTCGTCAACCTTTAAATACCTACCGCCCACTTTTGCACCTTTGTTGACGGCATAATTTCTTTACCGCCCACCGGAACGTATCATCAGTGACTCAATTTAGCGCAAGTGCGAAGTAAATTTTAGAGGGGAGGGTTTTTAAAAAAGAGATGTAAGCAATACTTACTTAAATTTATCTTATTATTTTGTGTATATTTATGCATAAATAGCTACGGAGGGCTAAGGAGCTCATTCTTTGCTCCGTTGTCTACGAGTATACTGCGAGAAGTGTCTGGTGAATAATTATCCGTAATCCAAGTTTAAAGATGGAATTCAAAAGTAAATTGCAACAGCTTCAACAGTAAGTCAAACAGTAACAGAGTAATTTGCAGAAGTCAAACTCGCGAATGTGTTAGCAGTGTATTCGATATATGGAGGAAGAAGAAAATTTGTAACAACGGACAAAAATCCCACCGACCACCATGAAAGCTCGAATCGGGACCAGGTTGACGACCACTGCTCCAAGACTAAGGGCCGGTTCACATAGAATCCGTCAGCGTTACTCGCATTGAAATATATTTAACCAATTACGAACCTCCAAACGATTAGCCAAGAAGTTGTAAAGATCTGCGTTTGGTTTAAAATATGTCAATACGAGTAACGGACGCTGACATGACGCTCTATGTGAAGAGGCCCGTAGACCTTAGAAGTGCCTGATTGCAACTATCTCGAAAAAGTATTATTGATTCAGTACTTAATAATGCTATAGAAATAGCTGAACTTAGCTTAAAATGGCACATAAAGGTTTAACTTCAGGTATACAGCGGTATTTACTGTTAATAATGCCGGATTGGTATATTTCTTACCTTGTATAATTGTTTTCCAAATAACGAAACAAAAGTCAATCTGTCATAGTTTGATTCTGATTCACCTGCTACATAGATAAAAGTGTTTTTCTCTTTTGAACTGCAGTAGAGTTAGACACAAAATATCTGCATATGTATATTTATGTACCCTTTTGAATTATGTTCATAATATATAAATAAAATTATTTTTGTACGGTGTTCATGATTATAAAAGTAAATAATTGAGAAATTAATTTTTAAGAAATAGAAAGAAGAGTTAGTAAATATTAAAAATCATTGAAGGGGAAATTTTTTTATATATAAATTCTACTAAGAGAGAAGTAAAGTCTTTTTATATTATACACATTTTATTAGTGATTCTTCAACAGACCGTAAAAATTATACGAAACAAAAGACTTTGAGAAGCCCGTGATACAAAATTTAAATTTTCTTTATTTGTATGTATCTTGCAATATTTTTTTTTCTCACAAATGGGCCTTTATATAAAAAATATTTATCTGTACAAATAAAATAGTTGAACTATTTGAAATTTGGTTTAAAAAAATTTAAATTCAAATGCTGAGCATTTATAGAATTTGATATACTAGCCTGACCGATAGTTCCATTTGCAAAAGTTTTTTTTATTATTCTGCGCAGGAAAGATTTCAAAACAATTTGTTTTCAGGATTTATAAAAGTTAAATTAAGGGAAAATATTTTCTGAACTTTTATTCTGGATCCAAAATTTCACCGAAAGAAAACTGATCAAAGAACATTGCGCGAAATCCTATTATAATAAATTGCTAAAAATTCTAGATAACTCCATTTGAAGTAGGAAAATCATGAAATATTCCATTCCGAGTAAAGTAGACCTAAAGAACAAATTTACATCAGGATGCGCATATACACACAGAGCTGCATAATAATTTTGAATCTGACAATGTAATCATTGTAGAAATATGCGGTTTTTATAGTTCGATTTTATAAATCAGTGTTTCTCAACCTTTTTCGAGTCACGACCCCCTTCAATGGTTTCCAAGCAACCTGCAACCACCCCACCCTGTATATTTTCATTAAAAAAACTTTTTAATACGTAAAGAAAAAACACTAAATAGCATTTTCCGTAATTTTATTAAAACTAAATGTTTAATTTGACAAAAAAGAAATTTGGAAGAATTTTGGAAGAGAGGAAAAACGTTAAGAAACATTCATATCTCAGTCAAAGGTATGTAAAAGCCAGAACAGAACAGAACTTCAAAAAAAAAAAGTTTTTAAAAAAAATTCAGGTAGTCTCTTCTAACGAAACTTTTTTATTATTATTATTTATTTATTTATTTATTTCCAATGGCTCATTAAACGACAATTGAACAACAAAAAGACAACAATAAAAACGCTAATTCCAAAATTTGCCGATAGATAGCGTTGTAAGTTGTCTAATCGAGTAGCGCATAGCTTTTTAATATACCTAGACACCAACTTTATGGCCTAAGCTGTCACCGTTTAGAAGTTAAGGGGGGTGTAACGGATATAGGTAGGAACCCTGTATATACTATATATTTATCATATATATTTACTATATATTTATCATATACTATATATTTATCATATTAATATATATTTATCATATATATATATTCTTATCGTTATTAAGTAAGAAAAAGAAAACATGTTTATTAACCGAACAAAATACAAAATATTCTTGTCTAAAAATCCTCCCATAAATTTGAGGTGCGTATCATGGTCCAAAAAATACGGTAGCTCTTGTATAGATGTTGGCATCAACCCATGACACTCAGAGACATTTCAGCCGACCTGCTGTATTTGATAACCAATTTTTTCCCTCCCTCTCTGTTGAAGACATTTGTATATTTTCTTATTATTACGATGCCTTGAGAGGAATTTTGAGTTCTTAATATCTTCTGTAGACTGTATAAGAAATGCTCCATTTATAAGTCATTAGATTGTCAGTCATCTGCATGTTTACATGTTTATATTTGTTTCGATTAGATTCTCAGACTGTTTTAAACATTTTTATTTTCAGGTAGGATCATTATGTGCATGCATATTAGGCAATCGAGGAGTGCAAGTAAAGCTTTTCGAATTCAGAGATGGTAAGGACTGATGCATTCTTTATATAACCGAATCTATATATTTAAGTTGCTAAGCCGACTTTTTGGGCAGTCCGTGAGAGAAAACTACTGCATCAATTTACTTCATTTTGGTCTTAAACGAAAGATTGTAATCTGTAGATTTGTCAAATTTGGTTTTTGTAACCGCAATTTCTATTAATGAGCTATAATTTACAACCAAAATTTGATTTCTGCGCATGCTCAGTGGTATGTTTCAATATGGCTTTAGAAACTCACTGTTTCTGCGCGTGCTCAGTGACATGTTTTAATGCCGAGGAGTCTCTCTAGATCTCTCTCTGCCACTTTTATTTTATGATAATTATGTTTGTGAAATATAAGATTAAACCTGATGGAAAATGTTTATTTCGCGCTGTTTAATTACTGATAATTTTCAATTAAAAATTTGCTTTCTGCGCATGCTCAGTGACATTTTTAAATCTGGCTTTAGATACTCACTAAGCAGGAAGCCGCTTAAACATTAATTTGTTTCTGCGCATTATTATGATTTTCAACATTTGGCAATGGTGTGTTGAGTATAATTTGTGTATTAGTACATTTATTTACTATCTAGCCGTCATGTTTTGACGGGTACCAACTAGTCTATATATTTAAGTTGCTAAGCCGACTTTTTGGGTAGTCCGTGAAAGAAAACTACTGCATCAATTTACTTCATTTTGGTCTTAAACGAAAGATTGTAATCTATAGATATGTCAGTTTTGATTTTCTATTAAATAGCGATAATTTGCAATTAAAATTTGATTTCTGCGCATGCTCAGTAACATGTTTAAATCTGGCTTTAGAAACTCCTATTTCTGCGCATGGTCAGGGACATGTTTTAATGATAAATATGTTTATTCCGAGGAGTCTCTCTAGATCTCTCTCTGCCATTTTTATTTTTATGATAATTATGTTTGTGAAATATAAGATTAAATCTGGTGGATATTGTTTATTTCGTGCTGTTTAATTAGCGATAATTTACAATTAAAAAAAATTGCTTTCTGCGCATGCTCAGTGACATTTTAAAATCTGACTTTAGATACTCACTAAACTTGAGGCCGCTTAAACACATTGATTGTTTCTGCGCATTATTATGATTTTCAACATTTGGCAATGATGTGATGAGTATAAGTTGTGTATTAGTACATTTATTTACTATCCAGCCGTCATGTTTTGACGGGTAACAACTAGTGTAAATATAAGTTTATAGATAGTTCTGAATAACACACACACACACAAATAAAATAAAAAATCTCAATTTTCTTTATCCCCTGCTCGAATAACCAAATTTATCTAAATGAGAGTCTTACTGTCTCCCTACTATCGTCACATCTTTTCTAATCATTTAGTTCACGCTCTCTTTTCCTTTATCTTAATACCTCTTAATTTCACCCTAAAGAAATAATTTCACTTTCACCTTCAATTGTGTTTTCCGTAATTTTTTCTCTCCGTTGGAAACAAACGGAAGTTATTTGTTCGGAAAGTGTTATTTGTTCATTTCGTCCTGTTTTATGTACCTTCTGAAAATGATTGCTGGTTCATAAACCTGGTTCATAAAGTTTTCAGCCCCTTCCCCGTTGAGTTATTCATTAGCTGTTTTATTAACACATTGTTGGCCGGTATAGAGTAAATTCGGGATTTTACACGCAATGTTGAAGACAATTTAGGAGTTAAATCCATGTATCAATCTATGAAATTCCCAAAATAAGTTAGTATTATATTTGAAAACTACCTTTACTATGACCTGAATGAGTTTCAGGTAAATCCTCACAGTTTATGATTTAAACTGTGAATCTCAGACCCTCATATAAAGAAAACAGATCTCATAAAATGAAAAGGTCGTAGTTTATTCCAAAATTTCAGTCTTTTACGGGGACTTTCGTAAATATTTAAGTAAAATTACCTGTCGACAATGTTTTAAGTGTGTGTTCGGTGTGTGTGTGTATGTGGGGGGGGGGGGATCCCTTCTAGTCATTTTCACTATATTACTCCTTGTGTCAAATACAGAGAGAATGCATACATGTGAGAATACATACAAGGTGCGGCCATTAATTTCCAGGACTGATCTAATAACTCCAGAAAATATTACATGAAATACATACCCATTTAATATGTTTCGAAGTAACTCCCACCTGCCATGATGCACTTCTGTGCTCGGCTGTATAAGTTTCGGAAACAACTTTTAAAGTCCTCTTTCGGAATACTCTTTAACGTGGACGTCACCATTTTCATGATGGCTTTGACATCCTCAAATCTTGTTCCCTTCAGCAAATTGGCCCAGCATGAGGTCATGGAGATACAGCATCCTCCATACTCTCCGAACTTTGCACAGGCAGTCTTTTTCTTGTTTCCAAAACTGAAAGAATTGCTGTAGGGAACCAGATTTGAGGACGTTGAAGCCATCAATAAAACGGTGACGTCCACATTAAAGAGCATTCCGAAAGAAGACTTTAAAAGTTGTTTCCAAAAATTATACAGCCGAGCACAGACGTGCATTACGGCAGGTGAGAGTTACTTCGAAACATATTAAATGGGTATGTATTTCATGTAATATTTTCTGGAGTTATTAGATAATCCTAGAAATTAATGGTCGCACCTTGTATATGTGAGAATACATATATACAATGTTTGTGACTTGTATTAACTAACTGGCTACGATTCCCTTTTAACTGTGGATTCGTGTGTGAATACATATATGCGTGTTCTCTTCATATCAGCAGGATGATCTGAATACGTGATATTCGTAATATAGTTGCTGTGTGACAGTACTATTTTTTTTTACTTGCCTCTTCGTCACGTAATAGCGTGCAACTATTCATTTTCTTCGGGAACACGTGATAACGTTTAATTGCATGCAGAAAAATTTGACGTGTCTGTTAGATAGATAATTGCTTCTCAGAGATTTCCTTTAATTCGAAGTCTGAGCCCTTATTTCGTAAACTTTTTGCAGACATCCGGCAGATGGAAATTGTCCAGGGCCGGAGCATCAATCTCGCGCTGTCGGTCCGGGGTCGATCAGCCTTGCGCCTGGCAGGGCTGGAAGAAGAAGTGATCGAACAGCACGGAATACCCATGAAAGCGAGGATGATTCACTCCACGGACGGCAAAAGAACGCCAGTACCTTACGACAGAGAAGGAAAAGTAAGGCACCCACGCTTCTGTTGATTACATCACGAAGTTACTCTGAATTTTTGTACATCCAACAAATACAGTTCTGGTATGCCTTTAACATGTGCATCACCTCGATGGTACGAAATACTTCACACTCCAGACGTTATAACTCCTTTCCCCGAAACGTCGTCCCTCTTCTCTCCTCTCCATAATTCTGACAACATAATTCCTTGCCTCAAAACGTCGTCCCTCTTCCCTCCTCTCCATAGTTCTGAGATCCTAATTATTTTCCTAGAAACGGTGTTACTCTTCCCTCCTCTCTACAGTCATGACAGTGTAATTCCTCTCCTCAAAATGGCTTCCCTCTTCCCTCCTCTCCACAGACCTGACAATGCAATTCCTCTCTTCAAAATGGCTTCACTTTTCCCTCCTCTCCACAGACCTGACAATACAATTCCTCTCCTCAAAATGGCTTCACTCTTCCATCCTCTCCGCAGACCTGACAATGCAATTCCTCTCCTCAAAATGGCTTCACTCTCCCTCCTTTACTCAGTCCTGACTTCCTCTCCTCAAAACACCCTTATTTTCTCCTCCAGTTTGTGTGTCTTCCCTTTTCTAATACCTGAGTATCTGAGATATTCCCCAAGTAATCAGAAAACTGTCTAATAGTAGATTATCCTAACCATCTATGATTACCTCATAACAATACTGCATGTTGGAAAGCAGCCAGTTTTAATCTTGTGCTTAAGGTGCTTGAGAGTATAAAGATCGAGATATTGAGACCATGGGTATCCTCATGGAGGGAGTCCTTTCCCAGATGGAAATTTATATAAAAGGAAAATGACACCAAAATTTGTGTCACAAGTCAGGAATTGGAAAAATCTTAAGGAATTCATTATCAATAACTGTAAATCAAGCTCGAAAGTAAATTCAGCTTTCTCCCTGAGGAGCAGACCAAGAGTATGCCGATACAGTAAGTCAAGGCAGCCAAAATGCTCTAGAGATTAATTTTCGGTTACGGAATTATGATAAATTCCTTAAGGTTTTCCCATTTCCTGCAAATTTGTATGTTGAATTTTCTTTAAAACAACTGTCAGTTTAGAAATCTTACTCTAAAAAATAATCAGTGGGAAAGAATTACTTTTCTCTGTCAATTCACAGTTTTTTTATTGATTTTTATGCCCTCACTTGAGTACTCAAGTGAGGACATAACACTCACTTGATTGTTATGGATAGTATGGACTGTTCTTCATCCAAATTACCGTAAAAAAATGCGTGACGCAAGCAGAAATGACTTTGTCAGGAATTCGAATCTCTGCAAATTATAAAATAGAGAGAAGAATTTTCGAAGATTCAAAGTGTCATGATTCGTATAGATTTTAAGACCTCCAAGCTTTCAAAAGAATGTGAAAAGGGACATGTCTCAAAACTGTAAAGAGAAGATGAGAAATCTAATCTAATCTTTCAATATACCTGATGTAACCTTTCTATTAATGTGCTAAATAATTTAACAAATTGTAACTCAAAACATCCGGTCCTAAAAGCATACAGATCAACAAAAATACGAACAATAACTAAACGGCACGCCGAAGCTAATCAGGAAAAGTGCTAGAAAGTTTGCCAACCATGCAATTTTTTTTAAATAATCATAGGGTTACCTAGGTGTATATATATAGCCAGAAATACGAACAATAACTTAACCGTACGACGAAGCTAATTAGGAAAAATGCTAGAAAGTTTGACACCCGTGCGAATGTTTTGAAACAATTATAGGGTTACGTAAGACTATTTTCTTAGGATTTTGTCCTAGGATTTTGACGATAATTTAACTTAATAACCACATAAATAAAGTGAGTATGTTGCGATATTTTTTACACTTAAGAGTCTATTTAAGCAACATTTCTCAATTCATCAATTTTGATTAGGTTAAAAAATCTTCTCCGACAACAAACGTACAGTGGAGAAATTAACTTACGCTTTTATACATTTATTCACAATTGTAACTGTAAGCTTTTTCTTTTCAGATTTAATATCTTTAAATTTTATAAAATCAGTTTCTCCTGAGAGTAAAATTAACCCTCATGTATCTCCAATAAAACGAATGGTCGATTGTTAGCAGACTAAAATGTATATTAATGCGTAAATATACGCAGCCAGATTTTCCACGTTTTCAATGCTTTTGAGTGTATTTTAAAAAAATTAATTTTTTTTAAATTTACAGTGCATTTATTCTGTTGGACGAAGGTTCTTGAATGAAACTCTCTTGACAGGTAACTAATTTATTTGATTCTTTCAGTATTGTGCAAAATTTATTGACATTTATAGAACAAGAGCTTGTTCATTAAGAAACCTTTAAGGATCACGTCTGTCTGACTCGACGATTCTCCAATCAGCAAATTTAAATATTATTGCATTCGAAAGCTTTCAACACTCCAAGCGTTTGAGACGGATTTTCTGTTGCCTAAATGCAGGAAACTGCCATAAACGTTTCTGAGGCTTAAGGCACTAAGCCTTAGAAACGTTTATGGCAGATTATTGATTATTCCCTTCCTTAGTACGGTGTCCGAAAGCGTCTGATACGGTCCGTTTTTGACCTCTTTGATTACTATGCTAGAGGATGAGCGGCAGAATCACGTTTCAACTGAGAGAAGGTAACAAAAGAATCCATCTTAAACGCTTAGAGGGTTGAAACATTAACAATCTTCCAAATGGAAACTCTAGTTACATATTCGTGTTAAAGCTAGAAGTTAAATAGCAAGGTAATGGGACAGCCACAACAAGTACCTGCTTGTCGTAACAGGCATAATGATAACTAATAATTAATGCACCGAGTCCGTTAACAGACTAAAATCCTGATAAACATGCAAGCAGCCAGATTTTTAAAGTTTTTGACGTGTATTGGGATATTTTATAAACTTTAACCCACCATGCGTTTAAGAATGGAAAATTCCGTCGTAGAAGGTCTGAAGTTCTTCACGGGGCTACGAACGACGGATTCTGAAAATGGTCTTTGCAAAGGATGTCTTTAATGAAATAATGTTGAATTCTGAAAATTTTGCCATAAAATCCATTGTGCATGTTCTGAGAGGTATGGACATGCATTCTCCTCCTGCTATCTTGCCTCGAACGACATCCAGGTCCGGTCTCCTGAACTGCAATATGCTCGGGAGTTGCATTGGCTAATTACACCATCATTCTGGCTTGTTGTTGTTGTTGTTGTTGTTACTAATACTATCTGATTAAGCCGATAGGCTAGACCATATCCCTGAGACCAAAAACATTTTAAAAATCCAAGACAAGGAGGGGACTCTGCGTCAAATCTTCCTTTTCAAGCCCTAAGCAAGAAAGAAGATAGTCAGGGGTTGAATGATTGATATTACATTTTCCGCAAATGGGGAAGATCTTATTGCCTTCATCAAATTTAAGGCACTTCAGGTGACCACTTAGGAGTCTTGACAAAGCAGTCTGCTGAACACGATTGCCCACAAAAGCCATAGCTACTGTCTGCCACAAAAGTACCAGTCATGTGGTGGTGGAGATCGCCATGAAAGGGCGTTGGCAGATTTAACTCTTGAGCAGATCTCCAAAAATGTTAAGGTGTTAAAGGTCATTCTGGCCTTTCCCCCAGTAGAGACAGTCACTGTAAAAACACGCACAACACTCCTTTTAAATATTTTATAGTTTTGTAGAGTGATTTATAGTAGAATCACGCCTAAATTTGGAGCAAAACCTTCAACTTCCACAGAGGAGGAGGAGGTAATAAACGTTAACTTATCAAACTAAAATTGATATTACAAAGAGATATTATCGAGTTGATGCATCAGGTGACCTCGGAAATTATCAGTTCTAATGTCAAACTGAGAGGAATTTTCCTCTCAGCATTTTTCTAATCACAGATAAGCAAATGAATAATATTCAATTCCGTTTTCTGCATTTGAAAGAAGATTATAAAATGCAATTCATATGTCCTTTTTTTTTTTGCATACGCAATTTTAATTTTGTATCCACAGACGTTTATAATTCAACACCCGTAAAAAAATTATCTTCAGAAAAATTTAAAATTTAAAAAACTAAGCCTTCTTTATTTGATGAACTACCTTAATATGCAGAAGACAAACATCAAATCCATATACGATAACAAAAATACAGAGTTCTCCGTTGCTAAATTTTGAGACTGAAGATCTGCGATATCAGCTGATGCGCCGCCTAGTTACTGGATTCATCTACTTACTTCTTATTTTGTTGTAGTATTCAAACATAAAACTATGATTTTCTCTTTTACTTTTTAGCTGCTGAAAAGAATTCCAATGTACAAATACATTTCAAGCACAAATTTTTGGACTGTGACTTCAAGAAAAGCAAGCATAAATTGCTGAAGTAAGTTGGTATTTATTTATTTATTTATTTATTTATTTATTTATTTTAAGGGATCGAGGTAGCCTACTGGTAGCGCGTTGGCTTTCAGTGCTCCGGGTGCTCAGACCAAATCCCGACGAGTGCCATTAAATACCTCCGTGTCTAAGCCAGATATAGGCACGTTAAATCCGTAGACCGGGAAGTCCCTCTATGATATATATAGACGTAGCGTCGGGGGGGGGGGGCACGCCCCCCCAACTTAAATAGAAATAAATTTAAACACTAATAGAAGTTCAGTTAAAATCGGAAAATTGTAGAAAACTTATAAGAAAGTTGTTTTTTTCCGCTTTTTCAAGCTGTGAAACTGAAGATTCCGAATATGTCTTTAGACTTAACACAGTTTTTAACAGTGACATGATCCACAACAAAAATTCGATGAGTATTTGTTTCTCATTTTATTTATATTATATATATTTTTCTCATTGTATAACTTTGAATAATACTCAAACATCAATTCTATTGTTATTCAATTTTTAAAAATCATATTATTTCGTATTTTTAGGACTGCCAGGGAATCAATGCGCGGAGGAGGGCCCTAACTGAATTCATTTCGTCCCCCCCCCCCGAAAGTTAGAAGCATGATATATATATATATATATATATATATATATATATATATATATATATATATATATATATATAAATGTATGAATGTATGTACGTATGTATATATATGTGTGTATATGCACTGAAGTGCCACTGAATTAGGGAAAACAAAGCCTACTCAAATTGTGTAGCGCTGCGCATCATGTATGCGCAAGTGAGGGCGCTGTGGTAACTGCATATATAGCGCGTACTGTGCTTGTTCTGAATTAGTTGTTGGAATTGCCAGTATGGGTAAACTGCCTGATTTAGACGCCTTCGATCGCGGACAAATCGTAGGCGCGTGACACATGGGCCATTCAATTTCCAAAATCGTCAGACAGCTAGGATTTTCAAGGTCGACAGTGTCAAGAGTATACCAAGAATACATGGATGGTGGAAAAATAACTAGCGATCGGGCAAACTGCAAAGGACAATTAGCCTTGACAGTGCGTGGTGAGAGACGGCTCAGGCGTATTGTACGTTGCCAGCGAAGCCAAACATTAACTCAAATTACCATCCAGTTTAATGACGGTGCCAGTCGTACAGTCAGTAAACGGACTGTGCAACGCTCGCTTCACCGTATGGGTTTCGGAAGCCGTCTACCTACTAGAGTACCATTGCTCTATACTAGCCATCGGGCTGCACGTCTTGCCTGGGCAAGAGAGCACAGAGACTGGAGTGTAGAGGATTGGAAACGAGTAGCATGGAGTGATGAGTCTCGATTTCGACTACTTAACGCCGACGGGAGGCTTAGAATATGGCGTCAGGCTCATGAAGCCATGAATCCTGCATGCCTGGCTGGAACTGTACAAGGGCATGGTGGCTCAATTATGGTCTGGGGTGTTTTTTCGTGGCACAGTTTGGGATCTTTGGTGCGTGTACCAACCTCCCTCAATGCAATTTGGTACGTAGAGTTACTGGGTGATCACCTCCATCCGTTTATGCTCTTCTGTTATCCGCACGGTAATGGAGTTTTCCAGAAAGACAACTGTACCTCTCACAAGTCCCGGTTGGCTACTGGCTGGTTGGATGAGCATTCCTCTGACTTCTCTGTCATGAATTGGCCACCTAGAAGCCCAGACTTAAATCCTATTGAGCATCTTTGGGATGTTTTGGAACAAGGCGTGAAAGGCCATAACACAGCACCAAAGAACCTTACTGAATTATGCACAGCTTTAGCCAATATTTGGCAAGCCATTCCCGCGGAACGTTTCCAGAAACTTGTTGAATCTATGCCTCGTCGTGTGGCAGCCGTTATCAAGGCCAGAGGAGGCCCAACTCGTTACTAGGTAGGTATCCCTAATTGAGAGGCACTTCAGTGTATATATATATATATATATATATATATATATATATATATATATATATATATATATATATGTGTGTGTGTGTGTGTGTCGGTAAACTGCCTGGATGATTTAGGATCAGCGCATGCTATGTTAGGTATATTACAAAAATGGAAATATAACTAGAAGGGTACGAAAACTCGTTTAAGACACAAATATGGGATACCCAAACCAGGTAAATCCGCTACCCAGAAACATTACACCCTGAAACAGCATTTCATTTTTACTGTGTAAGGACGGATGGGTAGTTAAGTATTTCTTTTTTACCTTTCCTTTTTCTTGCATGTTTTTTATTCTGCCTGCCATTGAACGTAAAAAAAATGTAAGTTTTGCTTCCCTCAGTTTTTAAAGATGATATTTTACAAAGCTTTTTAAATCATCTTATAGTCTCGTTGTTTATTCAGACCAGACGGGGAAATACTCGAGGACATTTCAGATCTGCTGATAGGCTGTGATGGAGCTTACTCTGCCGTCCGGAGACAAATGTTGAAGCTGCCTCGTTTCAACTTCAGCCAGTCCTACATTGAACACGGGTACCTAGAGCTCTGCATTCCGCCAACAGACAATGGAGAAGTGGGTACATATTTTAAAGAGTAAATTCACCTCACCAAAAGGTATCGCATTTTTAGGGAATAAATTTCCAAAAAAAAAACTCTGAAAATTCAAAGGTGTTTTCGTTTGTGACAAAAAGTACGAGCGTCGTTGTAAGATAGGGGTAATACAATCAGGTTTTATATTTAAAAAATAAATAAATAAATAAAGCACATGATATTCTCTTATACATAGAGAATGAAACGTGCTCGCCTGAAAACAAGGTTTTCCCCCTTACATCTCACGTTTAATTTTCTATCAGATTTATGCCTTCTTCACATTGCTTCCGAAGCGTTCCTCCGTTGGCACCCACGTTGTTCACATGACCTGTGATTGGTTTGATATATCACGCGGTCATTGCTTTGAGCTTTGTAATTGTGAACAAGGCCTTAAACTTTCATGTAATATTTCATCAATGCAGTATGGTATAATAGACTATAAATATAGTTTGATTCACCTGTAAAATATCTATGGAACCACGGAAACTTACAGTTTTCGAAACGTGTTTTTATTTCATTTTAACTCTGGATGTCATATTAAACTTCCTACAAGCAAAATCTTACAAGAATTTTTTTATTTAATTACAATAAGGCAATTTAATAAAAACAGTATAATAATAAGCATTGGGAAAAAAGACTAATGACAAAAGTGATCGGACACTTTCTGCTTAATGAAACAGATTTTTTAAAAAAAACTTGCTCCTTCTGGCAAAATTTGTATTTTCTTTAGCTTGTAAGTCATGGTTGAATCTCATCGGCATAGCTTCAACGATATATTGTATTACACACACACACGCACAAAAAAAAAATGAAACTATAGTGGCAACTAATTTTTTGTAGGGTGTGCTTTCCTGGAGAAATTACCTTTAGTTTAGTTGCTATGTATCTATTAAATTAAAAAATCAGAATGAGATCTAAAAAAAACTTTTTATCTAACTTAGTATGCGATGGAGGTAAACTACCTGCACATCTGGCCGAGGCATACTTTCATGATGATAGCCCTGCCGAACCAAGACAAGACTTACACCGTAACACTTTTCATGCCCTTCCCGATGTTCGACCAACTCACCACTCCGGAAAAATTGGTGGCTTTCTTCAAGAAAAATTTTGCTGATGCTGTGCCACTTATAGGAAAGTAAGTGTGTAATAAATTCATCGTTCACTCATTCATAATTCATTTGACCTCCTAAAAACTAGGAAAGGGAGGAGCTGGAATCGAGCCTACCCTCTTTGGCCTTTTGCGTCTATATCTACCCAATAACTGATCTCGTTGAACAGCCTAAGAAGTGCAACACTTACTTTTTAGCTAACTGTAAACTATTGGCTCCTAATCAATGGTCCTCGGATCTCAAGAGGTTTGCCACCATTTACTAAATTTTCTGAACTAATTGTTATTCAGGAAACATGACAATGATTTTAACATTATGTAATCAAAGAGGCGTAAATAATTTTGTGTTTCAGGGAAATTTTTTTAGGGGACACACAATTCTCAAAAACAAAAGCACGTTTTTATTAATTTATTTATTTTGGCTTCAATCACACTGTAGAGCTTTTAGTATCAAATAACTCAAAACACTTGTTTTTTACATGATTACATTACCAGGTACATTTTAATGTTGCACTATCTATGCGTACCCTGTTTTACATCTGTACTTTCAAGCTATTTATATCAGAAAGGAATTTTTCATTGCTTGCCATCGCTAGATGGATATTCTGAAATTCCCCGCAAGGTAGCTCGACGAAATTTTGCCCAGTTTTCCACTGTTCTATTTTCAATTAACCGTCTTCAGGACTTTCGATTTAAAGTTAAAATTCTGAAAACTAAAGACTAGTACTTCATTGTCCAGAAACAGCAATGGCACCAGTGATAGCTAAAAGTTCTCTATTGTCTCTACCAGATGAAGTTTAAAGTTCTCTATTGTCTCAATCTAATATATTGTTGTTGTTTCAAAGCCTAAGGTCTTCAGGGTGAGGCATAGTTCATAGATTGAAGAATAAGTACTCCATAGTGCAGAAACAGGAATGATACCAGTCTAAAGCTAAATGTCCCTTTACAATCTCGATATGAAACTTAATTTTTAGTTTAAAAAAGAAGGTTTCAATGACGTTAATTGAATCAAAACATTCAATTGTCAGGTAGTCATGCTATAAAACGGAACCTATGAATGCAACTGTTTCCCTAGGTAATGTAATCTTCTACAGCCCACAAACTTATTGACATTTCTTTGGATTTCAGGGATAAATTAATAGAAGACTTCTTCCGTACCCCTCCATCGGCACTTGTTTCGATAAAAGTAAGTAAACCTCTTTGAAAAACAATTATTAAATTGATTAATAACAGCAAATTGTCTTTATAATACACTCATGGACAAAAAAATTAGCGCACCAAGAAGGAGTCGTCAAAATGAAACGAAATTTTACATACGTAATGACTACTTTGATGTAAGTAAATGATAAGAAAATCAAAGAAAAAGGATAATTTATTTCAGAGAAAAAGGCAAAAGAACGGAGGAGTTAATACTCCGTTGGACCCCCTCTAGTGCGAATGCACGATGCGATACGATCGGGCATTGAGTCATACAAGTTCTGTATGATGTCTTGAGACATTTCGTTCCATATTTGCTGTAACCTTGCCTCTAGTTCGTTCAAACTCATGGGATGCCCAACTCATCGTCCCAAATGATCCCAGATATGCTCGATTGGAGACAAATCTGGGGATCGGGCAGGCCAAGGAAGGGTAGTAACAGTGCGGAGACAGTCTTGTGACACCCTTGCCGTATGAGGCCGGCATTGTCTTCTTGAAAAATGGCTCCTGGGAGCCGTTGCATAAGTGGCAACACATGT
This sequence comes from Dolomedes plantarius, assembly GCA_907164885.2. Taxonomy (NCBI): domain Eukaryota; kingdom Metazoa; phylum Arthropoda; class Arachnida; order Araneae; family Dolomedidae; genus Dolomedes; species Dolomedes plantarius. The sequence goes on from OU015490.1 coordinate 190,483,990, forward strand.
GGTTGCAGGATTTCATGAACATACCGCTGGGCTGTCATGGTGCCACGGAACAATACTAGGGGTGACCGTGTATTGTAGGCAATGGCACCCCATACCATCACACCAGCTGTGGGAGCGATGTGTCGCTGTACAGCAAAGGCAGGATTGAAGCGTTCACCACGGGCTCTCCACACACGAACACGATTGTCATCACTGCCGAGATTGAATCTGGATTCGTCGCTAAAGACGACCTGGTTCCATTCCGCTGCAGTCCAGTTTCCTCGTGCGCGGCAAAACTCCAAACGGAGGCGTCGATGGGTGGGCGTCAAGGGCAGCACACGTAATGGGCGCCGCGATACCAACTGTCCTTCAGCCAGGCGCCTTCGTATGGTTCGAGAAGACACAGAGGCCCCTAGTGAAGGTGCTACCTGTGTCTGGATGGTGGCAGATGAAGCAGTTGGCTGTACACGTGCATTTCTTACGATGTGGCGGTCTTCTCGACGACTGGTCTGTCGAGAGCGTCCTGGGCCTGGTCTTCGTGTACATGACATCTCTCGTGTCCACTGGTCCCAACACCTACTCATAACACAATCAGAGCGGCCTAATTGACGAGCTACTCGCCTAGCTGACCACCCAGCTTCCATCATCCGGACGATTCTCCCCCTCTCAAACTGCGACAACTGCTTATATTGTCTTCGAACACGGCGTAATGGCATGTCTATCTCAGCTCTTCCTTTGTAAATGATTCAGCACACTCAAACAAGCTTTGGTTACCTGTTTTATACTCCACAGAGTATGATGTTCAACGCCCTCTACCGGCTATACGTAATGCGCAATCACGCTGCATTTCTAATCATTTGCATACCTCCCCGACATGTACCTTCATTGCAAGTTTCGTTACGATCCCGCAATTATTTCTTGGTGCGCTAATTCGCTTTCTTTCATAGGTCTTGTGTCATTAAACATGAACAATGGGTCATTATACTTGAACATTACCTATGAACAACGTAAAATAGAAACTATATTAAGGCTGCTATGTACTAACCCTATGGGATTCGCTCACCTCAATGTTAACCTATGGAGAAAATGTGTCTACTATTTACAACTGCATGATAACCCCCCAAAAATTGTATTTTCAGATAGCCTGAATTTTTCTGCACCTTGCAACAGGATTCATTTTATTAATTTTGTCCACCAAAGGAATTTAGGAGCGTTTAAAACACACTATACCAGATTTTTTCCCTGAATAATTTTTCATGTTGTAGACATGATTCATGCGTTAAATTAAAGAGAAACACTCCAAGTTTATGTGTGCAAAAGCTTACGTGCAGACTCCAACGGACTCCGGGACTAGCGCCGGAAAATTCCGGAGAATCCCATTTTCCAGTCAGATCGTAATCGTAAGAGTTCTTTAGGGGGATAATGACTTTTCAAATTGTGGAAATTAGTCAGACAATGAATGAAAAATGCTATTTTCTAAACGAAGAGAAACTTTGGTATAATACATATGTTTAAATATGTAAGTGTGTCTTTACTAATATATATCTGCAAATTTTTTTTCAGTGCAACCCTTACCATGTCGAGGACAAAGTTTTGATCCTTGGTGATGCTGCTCATGCAATGGTTCCTTTTTACGGCCAGGGAATGAATGCAGTAAGTTTAGCATCTTCTCATTAATGCTATTAATGATGGGTTATATAAATATACTGTTACGAATATTGTAAATTAATGTATGTCTTTAGCTTAACTTACCGTTAAAATCGTTTTTCTACTTGTAAAATAATGCATTATTATTGTTTGTTCATGTAAATAGACGTATTAACTAAATTTCTGAAGTACCGTGCATTTAATATAGGGTTTCTCTGGTATCTCGTCAAATTGGTGAGATATTAGCTTGTTAACGACGTTTTTGGTGACTAATTTTTGGCGACTAATTTGGCGACTTTTCCAAGCCTGGAACATTTTGAAACATTGTGGAATTCCCCGGACTCTCGAGAAGCTATAAATACAGCCTCGGTCCAGAGTCCAACAAACTATATATTCCTCCTCCTCCTCCAGGGATCTGTTTTGAATTGTGCTTAGGGCTAGTCAGAAGCGCCGCTGTGAGATTTTCTTCGGAGAATTTAAGCTAAAGACATACATCAATTTACAAAATTTGTAGCAATACCATAAATTTCAGGTTTCACGAGCTGTTATAAGGGAGAGGTTATCAGCCATAAGGGAATAAATACCTTAATTTGCTGTTGTTTCAAATTATTATTCCTCCTCCAGGAGTGCTATTAAACGTATTTAATGAGAGTTTTAAAATGAACACTATGAGCATTAGTAATAAAAGTCTGTGTAATAGCTATATTGGACTCGCTGTGTAGTAGCTTCATCAGTTGCTGTGTAGTGGCTATATTGGATTCGCTGTGTAACAGCTGTATTGGATTCGCTGTGTAATAGCTATATTGGATTCGCTGTGTAGTAGCTATATTGGATTCTCTGTGTAGTAGCTACATTAGTTGCTGTGTAGTAGCTATATTGGATTCACTGTGTAGTAGCTATATTAGTTGCTGTGTAGTAGCTATATTAGTTGCTGTATAGTAACTATATTGGATTCGCTGAGTAGTAGCAATTTTAGTTGCTGTGTAGTAGCTATATTGGATTCGCTCAGCTTAATGTTTCCCTGTGGAGAAAGTTTTTTCAATGATTGTCGACTTCGTTTTAAAGATTTTTAAAAAATAATTCTACTCCGTAATAGAGAAAGAAATTTCTTACTAGGGTATCTCATTCATTCTTTAAAACAGACGTAAATAATATTTTTTTCAGCTTGAATTATTCGAAGGGAAAATGCGGTATACTATATTTTACACGCGCACCATTTCCTTGGGTGGACAAAATGTCTAAAATGAACAAGATAACAGAGTAATATCTCTATTACGGCGTATAATTTAAAAAACTCTTTCAAACCAAGTCGACAATGATTGGGAACATTTTCAGGGTAGCATTGAACTGAGCGAATCCAATAGGGCTACTACACAGCAACCAATATCGCTACTGCACAGCCTTATTACCAAGCAGCCATAAGCTGATAAAATAAAATATTTAAAGAAAAAGTCTCATAAACGACCACAATACTGGACAAAGAATAATGTATTAAGAAATGGAATCTATAGCTGTTGTGATAAAATTTATATTTGAACATCTTCCTCATTTTTCTTTTACAGGGTTTCGAAGACTGCGAAATACTTTCTCAATTACTTGATGCTTATTCCTTCGATTTAAGTAAGTGAATCCTTTGTAAATATAAATCCGAGCTAAGTGCCGATCCCAACACGATAACCATTAGGGTGCCCTGGGCCCCTTAATATCTTTTAAGAAAAATTTTACTTTAGTTTCATGAGGTGATAAAATTTTTGGATGCTATGCCCTTGCATTGGAGAATCGATAGCGTCATCCTTACTTCCGTCTGGGAGACCTGGCAGTGAACTTGACATTTATTGCAAATATTAACATTTATTGTAGACGTAACATTTATTACAAAAATGACGAATAGAAATACTTTTGGAATATTTCAAACCTATAAAGGGTATGAAATTTTCAAAATTGAGAGAATGCAAACTAAAACTTATCAACAAGCAAAAGTATAAAATTAGTCAACGAATGTCTAACGTAACATGTTAAAACAGTTCCTTGCGGATATATATATATATATATATATATATATGTGTGTGTGTGTGTGTGTGTGTGTGTGTGAGTAATAAAAACGCTCCACCATTATGAATTGCCTTTGAGAAGCTAACGTGTATTCTAAATTTCTTTCAACCTCAATAAAGCACAACCCCTATTTCAAAAACGAAATAACCGACTATTCTATTCTCTTCAGTGCACGCGCGGTAAAGTTATTTCTAGACATGGGTCAGCGTCACGCGTCTATCTCGCCCCGCCGCACCTGTTCGGAAAGTCTTGCGACGTTGAATCATACCCTCACGTGTCCGATTCTAACCAATTAAAAGAATTTTAGACTCCTAGCTCCCGCATGGCATAAAAAATTGAGCAGCGATTTTCGGTGCTTCATTCTTCCCTTCTTTGATATATATATATATAAACCCTCTGTCTCCTTCAATGATTTAACGTTTTTCTTTTGAATCTGTTCCAGAAAAAGTTTTACCCGCTTTCACTGAACACAGAAATGTGGATGCAGAAGCAATCTGCGATCTAGCCATGTACAATTATGTGGAAGTAAGTATCTGCAAAAGTATTCAAATTTTGAGTTTCCCTGTAATTCGATACGGAGAAAGTGTTTCTACAATAGCATCATAATTGCAACAACGCAGTATACCAGATATGAATTTGGAGCATAGTTTATAACGGCAACAAGTTTATAACGGTCGTTCATGACGGAAGTCGAGAAGGTTTAAAATTTCACTGTTGCCTGTTGTCGACTGAAAGAGTGATCGTTTGTTTTCGACGAATCTAATCGTCTGAAAAACGGCGCCAACTCGGCATTAATAGATATTTAAAACTTGAAATTAAAAAAGACTGGAATAATATTTCTATAATAAAAGATAATACATATATGAAATAATATAGTTTATAATTTGTTCCATTTAATTAAATATTTTGCACGCATTTAAATCCGCCTTCAAAATCTTTTATTAAATATAAACACAGTATATAGTTCAGATAAAAGAAAAACCCTAATATTTCACTATAATTTAGAGTAAAAAATGCTTGATTCGAATAATTTCCAAAGCAAATTAGCTTACTTCGTCGGGAGCAAGTCAAGAGAATGACTACACGCAACTGTCACCCACGCAGATAAATACTGCCATTCAACAACAGCGAATCTGTGAAGCGGGGAACTGTCAGTCCCAGAAGTAAAGAAAGTAGAAACCACACTTTTATGAGGGGCCGGCTAGATTACGTATCAACATAAAAACGAATGATTTCTGTACATACAAACAAACACACACACACACACATATATATAAATATATATACATACATACACACATACATATATATATATGTGTGTGTGCATGCATGCATGCATTTATACAGCACCTACTTTGCAATGCATGTAATTGACACATTAGCGCCATTTCGTATTCATCAATAGTGTGGTACTAAATATGCCTTATTTTATATTTTTCCATATTATTTATAATCATCATTGTTAAATAATTTGTATGTCTTTTTGCCACTCATGCAAAAAAAGCCCCTACCCTTGCCTATATCTTATTTTAAATTTACTTTCAGATGCGACATCTTGTGACTTCGAAGAAATTCCTTCTCCGGAAGAAGGTGGATAACGCTATCAATAAAGTCTTCCCCAAGTCTTGGATACCCCTGTACACTATGGTAAATATGTGATTACTGAATGAAAGGAGTGTAATATAGCAAGCAGTAAGAGAAAGCTAAAATAAAAAATTAAAATGTTTATTTAAAAAACTATTTGCCGAGATGGATAGTACGCCGTATTTCGTGTCTCTAGAGCTATGGGAGAGAACGGATTTCTATTCTGAAATGCACGACTAGTATAGGAACATGCTTCATGGAAGTTATGAACTGGCTTTTATTTCAAAAACTGTGTGCCCATTTGGCTGCTGAGTTTCTTCACTATCCTATGCAGAGAAAGCATCGAATTGTGACCATATACTTTCCCATTTACTATTAGTAAATGATTAGTGAAGATTTGTAGTGATTGGTAACCAGACATGTAACGATATACGTTATACAGGACGATTTTTATTAAACTGACACTACTCAGAGCCATCTGTAGCGTTATCTATCAGCCGGAATTCCACCAAAATTGATAGAGGGACTAAGGACAACATGAGAAAGAGTTTCCGTGGAAGGAAAGAAAAATAGTTCCAAAAGTCGGCGATAGGGGAAAATATGGTACTGGTGTTGTCGAAGCATCAAAAAATTTGCACAAAACTCTAGTAAAACATCAAAATGCAAATTCACGACTACGTTGTCGACAGCATCGGCAGTATGTCGGGCTATAAAGATAAGAGGTGAATACCGAAAAATTTGCAATATGCAGACAAAAGAATAACAGAGAAATTTCACTGCAACACTGCTTTATACAAATTCACTTCTCCCACCTTCAATGTGACCACCGTCTTAGTGGACGACACATTGCATCCCGAACACTACGTTCTCAACGGCCGAGAGTAACATGTCACCAGGAATGTCCATCACAGTCCGGGATATGTTATCCTTTAGGGCTGCCACAGAAAGAAGCCACATGGGTTAGGTGCGGGGAGCGAGGTGCCCTTGCAAGAGGAAAAAAGCGACTGACGATCCTTCCTTCTGTAAAGCGATAGCGCAACAGACTCCGCACCAGTCTTTATAGCCCAAAATACTAGCGCTGCTGTCGACTGCGTAGTCGTGGATTTGTATTTTGATGTTTTGCTTGCGCTTTATGCAAATTCTCGGGTGCGCCGACAAATAACAGCGCCATATCTTCCTCTATCAGCGACTTTTGATTTTTTTTCATGGAAACTCTTTCCCATGTCGTCCTTAGTCCCTCTATCAATTTTGGTGGAATTCCGACTGATAGATCGCGCTACAGATGGCTCTGAGTAGTGTCAGTTTAGTAAAAATCACCCTGTAGATACACATTTATATGAACTATTGGCGAAAATCTTTGAATGTATCAATTTATTGTTACAATATCACATATCTAAAACACTCCATTAAAAACACCATTAAAACCTATTAAAATTTTAAAATATAATGATTTTTTTAGGTTACTTTTACGAAACTGAGATATTCCCACTGTATCGGGAGAAAAGAAATGCAAGATAAGGTAAGACAATGCTCTTATTTATTATACTTTAATAGCACATATAATAAGTGTATAAGAATGTATATTCAGGGCCATCGAGAACCGACGCTGGGGCCATAGAAAAAAAAAATATTTTCAACCTCCAAGGTCTTACTCCAAGCCCTTCTTGGAGCCAGACGGGGGCCCCAAAGTTCAAGAATCTGAAGTATTACACATTTACGGTCTGTTCACATTGAATCCGGAGTGTTACGTAGCATCAGCGTTAAAAATTTAAACCAATCACAGAGCTCGATTCATTGAGCACGTGATATGTCAAGCCAACCACAGGTCATGTCAACAGTATCGAAGCCAACGTAATGACGTAACGTGACGTTCCGGAGGCAATGTGAACAGGCCTTTAAGACTGCGACTGACTTGTAACGTAACGTTGTAATGTAATGCTCTTGGAGAGTTGTTTACCTGTTTCTCCGCGAATGTTCGTTTTGAATGCTCGGCTCAGAAGGTGCTCCACTTCAGCCAGTTCGGTGCTACCTGCACTGCCGTGTAATGTAACGATCAAAGGGATTCTTGAAAAAAAAATTCAGTTTAATGTAGCACGATCGGGCGACTTGGGGCTGTAACACTGTGGATTTCCTTTTCCTAAGAAGTGATCAACCGAACCAAAGCTCTTTTTTCTTAGAAAACTTATTCTGAGGAGCTGAGGGGGCCACACTTAACAACTAGGGGAGGAGCAAGGCTCTGGGCTACTACTGTGTAAGTTAGCTTTCATATATCTAGCTGAAACCAACTGACGTCTCGAGTTCAGTATGGCGGAAGGCACCCCTGCCTCACGTCTCTGTCTATCGAGGCACAGGTTAGAATACGGGAGTCTGGTTGGCGCTGACCCCTAGGTAGTCCGAAGAATCAGCCCGACTCGCTAGCGCTCGGAAGGGAAAGTGCTAGCGAGATGAAGGAGACCCCCGTGGGGAGCTAAAGTGATAACCGTTCGTTTGATCAGCGTCAATAGCCACGAAAAGCGGGGAAAACCGCCGCCAAACCAACATATATTTTGAGTGCCTGAGAACAGGATAAGAGAGAGGGCCAGCAGCCGGAATCAACGAGATCAGAGGAAGGATTGGGGCGAAGTCTGTCCCAGGTGCTGATCGGTGCGGGTTCACCTCTCGGTTAAAGACTGAAAGAGTCTTAGTGAATGTTTGAGAGAAATATCTCGGATGCAGACTACAATAGTCTCTCTGCAATTGTAAATATTAATGTAATGCAATTGTTAATATAAGCTGTGGTTTTATAATAATTCTGCCTCTCGTGCGTTTACTTTCAACAACGAGGACGTTACAAAGCATTTCGCTCGCTTTCAGACACTGACTATCGAACGCTCGTGTTACATTACATGACAATACAACGTTTTGTCACAATTCAGTCACCGCCTGTATACGTCTGCCACGTCGAAAATGCTCACATTTATAGGATTGTTAGAAAAACAATTCGCAATAATTATGAAATCCAATAGCAAAATATACACCCCTAACTCGCAATCAATCTAAGGTAAATGTTAGGTGGTGTTCAAAATGAGAAAATTGCTCGAAAATGAATAACTTAGGAAAGAAATTACACAAGAAGCGAATCAAAATTAAGCAGCATACTATATATTAAGGCATGCGTAATTTTCCCTTCACTTTCACCATGAAGTACAGTCATAAAAGAGTTTCCAGATGTTTTTTGAAACAGGACGAATGACCAGGACGCTGCTTTTAGAACTTTTCGTAAACTATTTATTTTACCCTACAGAAATATATATTTTACAAAGCGTAATACGCAACGTTCAAAGTCTCCCAGCTGTTAGGGTATAATTGAACTCAATGAATAGAATTTAGAAATTTGTAATTAAAAAATTATTAATTTTATAACAGCAAAGTTAATCATTAAAAAGGTTAGATTTAAAAGGTATTTTCCATTTATAACTTAGTAGGCACAAAAAAAAAATTTATCCCGTGATATATTAGTTTCAAGTGATGTAATAGTGTCAAGTGATGTTTCAAGTGATTCGTATCACGTGATGTATTAGTATGCAGGTTTGAGTCCATTCTTCCAAGATTTATTCCTAATTAGGTTTCTAAATTTGTACCTTAATTTTCTAGTACTTATAAACTTAAGACATATTTATTAATTCGTTTCAGATACTAACTTTATGTTCATGTTTCATACTTATGTTTATGTTTTATACCTATGTAAATAATGTCTTTAATTTTTTTCCCTTCAGATTCTTGCTACTTTGTTATGGTCGATAGCAATAGTTGGGTTCTCCATCATCATAGGCTTTTTTACAAGGATTTACATTTGAAAGCATTTTGTATGACATTTCACTACCTATATCTTTACTGTTTCCAACTTTTTATATTGATATGAACTGCAAAATTTTTACTGAATGGCAAAATAAACATTATTTTTCAATATTTTTCGAAGTCAGATGAAATTACTTATTGATAATATAAACTTTCCCATAATTTCACATTAATAATCTTTATTACATTACATTTATATTAAACTAGCTGAATACCCGTGCTTCGCTACGGAGTACATTCAAATTAAATACAACGGTCAATGTATGCAATTAATGCCAAAAAATATATTTATAATGAATACAACGGTCAATGTTTGCAATTAATGCCAAAAGTATACATGTATATATATATATATATATATATATATATATATATATATATATATAAAAAAATCGTTACGGATATTTTTATAGACAAAATAATGTAGAAGAAAATATTTAAATTAAATACAACGGTCAATGTATGCAATTAATTTGTATGTTTAATATCCATAAAACGTACTATTTTGAATTAAATTCTTAAAAAACTTCCATCTCAATTAGTCTAGTGGTTAAATGTTATCTTTTACCGCATTTTAATTTTTTTTGTCAATTTATTTTCTTATGCACGTGATACAAAATTAATTTAAAGTATCACAAAAAGAAAAGAAACCACGTGATCAGCATTTAATAAATTAAATTCTAAAAATTTATCTTTAAAAATTGACCAAAAATCAGAAAATGAAGATTAAGATTCGAAAAAGATTTCATTTTAAAGGACTTTTTATGATCTTTCTCGTCATATAAATTTTATAACCTTCAAATTATTATTTTAAATGCAAACTTTAAAAAATGTTACAAAAACAGCTTAAAAATTTAATCTAAAAAAATCTAAGAAGAATTTTTCAAAAATCTTTCTTAGTGCTACCCTACACTATAGGAAGAATCGCCATGCAAAATTTCAGCCCTTTAGGTCCAGGGGTTCGGTCTGTGCGTTATCTGTCAGTCAGTTACGGAACTATTTTATATAGAGAGATTACTCAGCCAAGCAAGATAGCTTAATAGCTTAACTCTGCAAAGCAAAATATTTAATTCTTTGCTGCAAAGTGTTTGATAGAATTCATTATGACAAAGATTTACACTAAGAAGGGGGTGGAAATTATGTAAAGTACAAAGTTAAAGTAGTAAAAAGGTTCTCAATTGTATAGGACTGACACAGGATGATATTGTCCCGAGCATTCAGATGGTTAACGCTCCAATATTCGGTAGTGAGTGAGGCTCGGTTCGAGTCCCAACAAGCGCTACTGAATGCTCTTGTGTCTACGACAGGTATGAACAAATTAAATCTGAAGGCTGGGAAATCCCTCCATGGAGTTTGTGGGGATGGGAGAAGGTACGAGCCCTCCTCGTGTTATTCTGGGGTGCTCGGTCTAAATTGTGCTGGAACCAAAGCAGAAGTCGGACTCTGACCCTTGTGGTACCGAATAGTAAGTTTTAAACGCAACTATTCAGCCCTGCATGGTGCATACGAAAGAGAGAGAGACAGGAAGATATAGCAGATGAAACCAGATGAAATTAAGTTACCCTTTCATCTGTCACTTTACGTTTTTGCATACATAAGTTGTCATAAAAGAGAAAAATGCCGAGAGTTTCATTGTCAGGACAGCAAGACTGACTAATGTAGATGAAGTAATTCCTAGAAAACCTTGTTTAGCTATTTAAATTAAAATACAGTGGAATCTCGATCGATCGTTCCCCGAATCATCGTTTTCCCGTATAAATCGTTTATTTCACTCAGTCCCGAGTCCCGACGATCATATTGTTTTGTTATGTTCCGCATCTATCATTTTCCCGCATTTATCGTTCAATTCAGTCGATCCCCTGAAAAACGATGGATCGAGATTCCACTGTATATGTGTCTCAGTGGCGCACCCAGGGGGGGGGTGCAAGGGCCCCTGCCCCCCCCCCAAGAGATAGAAATTGCATTATGAATATTGATTTTGCATTATAAATATATTTACCCGTTCATCTAGCCCCCCCCCCCCCCCATGCATTAAAATATTTTTATCCGTTCATCTCGGCTCCCCCCAAGAAAAAATCCTGGGTGCGCCACTGATGTGTGTGATATCGGAAACAGAATTAGATTCAGACAGTAGAAAATGTCATGATGCTGTGAGTGATAAGTCCCCTACTGTAAATGTTCGAAGCTTGATTATATAAATACTAGTATAAGTACACCAGATTTCACATTGACCAGATCTATCACATACAATCTATTCACATCCACTAGGCGGTTTGAGTACAAAACATATTAAATTATGAAAACAATTAATTATATCTACACTGTAGAACAATTATGTAGGAATATTTCGTATCTGTGAATCGCTTAGCACGGGCAACATAAAAATGGAATATCTGCCAGGTGCGTCGTGAGCTTAGTGCAATAGCGTACTAGCCAGTCCGAGGACGACGCCGTGAATCATTAGTAGCAGATCACAGGGGAACTGCTCCTTGGCTCAATAGGCTCAATAGGATAAGTGCTTTGTATCTACGTTACATAGGCCACGCCCACCAACATAGACTTCCATAGTAAATGACCAATAGTTAGAAAGATGAAAGCAGATAGGCTGAATTTGGATCCGGGAGATTAAACAAAACAGCTTCGTAAGAAGGAAGGAAGTTTAACGTTAGTATGAGAAGCAGTGTTCGCTAGGAGCAGAGTTAAGTAAGGAGAGAATTTTAACATGATAATAATAAAATATCTACAGAAGTAGATAAAAGAGATTACATAAGTTTTTTTTTTTCTTTTTAAGAAAGAGAAGGAAAGGAAAGATAAAATGCTCCTTGGCCAGAAATTCCCGAGTACTTCAACTCGACTGGACTTGTAGCGCCATCTGTTGATGAAGCCAGAATGTCCCGCACTTTCGTTCCAAAATTTCGCTACCCTGAATTTTCCAAATACCTATGAACAAAATCAAAATTAAAGAATTATAATTTTCATTTTTCGTTAAAGATAGAAAAAGTAAAATTGTAAACACTCTTTGACAGTGAAGCTTAAATGCAAATACGTATTAGTAGAAACACTCAGTGGCGTACCTAGACCATCTGGGGCCCGGGGCGGATTTATTTTTGGGCCCCCCCCCCCCCAAAAAAAAGGTAATTTTTAACTTTTTCTAATGACAGATAGTCTTTCTTTGCCTTAATTAGACAGTCTCCTCAGGCTATTGACCTGTGCAGGCAGTGGCGTGCTCAGGATTTTGTTCTGGGGGGTCAAGGCCTCCATGTGCTAGGGGTCGTCCATTTCCCTGACGCTCTATTATCAGGGTGGACTAGAAGACGAGAAGATGCATTAAAATCATTAAAATATTTTTATCCGTTCCAAAGCCGCATTTACCTCAGAGCTTTGACTACCGGACGGTCCTTAAAATATGAAATATTGGGATTTTTTGAAATTGAATAAAAATAGAATTGATGTTTGAGTAGTTAGTTATACAATGAGAAAAATAAATATAATATTAATAAAATCAGAAAAAAATATAGCATCGAATTTATGCTATGGATCATATCATTGTTAAAATCTATGTTAAGGCTAAAGACATAATCGGAATCTTCAGTTTCACAGTTTGAAAAGGCGGCAAAAAACCCAGCTTTCTTAAACGTTTTCTACAATTTTATGGTTTTAACTGAACTTCTATTAACGTTTTAATTTATTTCAAGTTAATTTGGGGGGGGGGGGGCACGTGAAATGTTGGAAGTTGCTAAAATATGCAAGTGAAATATTTTATAAAAACAATAACGTTCTTGTCTGATTTTTAAAAAATTTTTAAAATGCAATTTTTTGTAGTAAAGTTATCATTTAATTTTAGAAAAGGCCCCTGTCGTGGGGCCCCCTTAGTAAGTGAGGCCCGGGGCGGACCGCCAACCCCCCGCCCCCCCCTGGTCCGCCACTGGAAACACTTGCCCCCCCCCCTCCCCAAAAAAAAAGCCCGGCATATTTTTTTTTCATAGCGTAAAATTATATAATCGTAGACTTAATACTAAAGGAGATTAAATTTAAAATGAGAGGATATTTATTTCTTTTATATATATATATATATATATATATATATATATATATATATATATATATATATATATATATATATATATATATATATATATAAACATATATATATATAAACATATATATATTGTACCAAATCCGAGTGACGGGAAAATATTCTAAAAGGGGAATTTCAAATACAGAAACAAATATGCCAGTTACCGCAAATTGAATAATAGAAATTTATCTAACATTAAATCGTCAGTAGACTTTCTCGAAACTTTCAGAAATGTAGACAAAATAAAAACGTTGAATCTTCGCTGGAAGCTAACAATTCCAGCACCTAAGAACTTTTCTTTAACATGGGGAATTCAGATACAATAATTAATTACAATATAACAATTATTAACAAGTAGCATACGACCTTAAATTTTCCTCCTTCTAAGGACCTCGTCTTACACCAGCCGAGACTAAAACTTTCCACAAGGAGAATCACCTGTTAAAAAAAAACAGTCAACCGATCGCATCAAAACCAACTTTAGAACTAAACTTTTCATTCCAGTCTTTTATCATGAAGCTAAAGAAGGAGCGAAAGCTTCAATGGAGAATTCTTCGAAAAGGGGACCAATTGTGGTCGCTCACCAGCAGATGGCGCGACATGTCAGCAAAAGGATTTTTCATTGCGTTGTATGGCCGTGCGGTTTTTAAATCATTTTTAAAAAAGTTTAAATATATATATATATATACAGAGGCTGTTCACACATTTTTTTAGACGATGTATATTGTATTCACAAAACTAAATTACATAAAATTCTTGTGTTTTAAATGTTCTATTTGACATCCCTTATTCTGAACTATCTTTCGACACCGCAATTTCCAAGATAATAATGCCTTTTGAAGTGTCAGAAGAGGTATCCTATCCCATTCCTCCTGAACAGCTTTCCAGAGTCCTGTAAGGGTTTTGGGACGACGTTTGGATAATGCAGATTTTAAAAGTCCGAAAGCACAAAAATCCATAGGTGATACATCGGGAGATTTAGTAGGGATATCAGTGAAGGGTATGGCCTTGATACCAGTTTTTTGTTCCATTTCTTTTAAGAAATTTACAGTGGATTTTGATGTGTGACTGCTAGCTTTGTCCTGATGGAGTCTCACAGATTGATGACACTGTGGGTAAAGCGATGGTATTTCATTCAGAAAAATTGGCGATAAAATATGTTCCTGATAGTATTTGGAGTTAATCTTGACATTTTTTTCCACTCTCTTTATTTTTAACTTGCCATTATAAGAAAAACCAGCAACAATCATGAATCCCTTAGAAAAACTTTCTTTCGATTCTTTGAACCATGTACTTGAATTTTTTTCTCTCCTTTTATGATAATAAATGGCTCTTTTCTTGTTGCAATCATTTAAATACACCCATGATTCATCTATTGTGACAATTGTTTTCCATTTTTCTTTGGATAAGTGTTTCTCATATAGAATTCTGCAGCGTGTCCTGCGTTCAGCGATATGATTTGGAAGAAGACGATGCACATTGCGTTTTTCGCTTTCTTAAGATTCAAATCAACGTTTATCATTTTATTTACAGTGGACACCGAGCACATTTTAATGATTTTGCAACTGTCCTTTGACTAGGGGGATTTTCTTTTAACATTAAACAACGTACCTTTGCAATAGTCGAAGATGTCCATTTTTTCCTTGGATACTTGTTTGGAATTTTTGTCCCACTTGAGGCTCCAATTTGACGTTTTTTTTTCCTTTCTTGTTGACGATATTACCTATCGACGCTTTAGAGATCACAAAACCATGACTCTCACATCGTTTTTGGATAACTTAGTATGCATATTTCTCTTCGGAAAGAGCATAAATGTAGCCTTCGAACCACCGCTTTGTTAAAAACGCCATTTTGAATAAAAACAAAACTTTCTAGCCGCAGACGATAATTTTGACTTTTAAAAACATAGTACAATTGCAATTATTTCTTTTGCAGCAAACGATTTTTTATTACCGCTTACCAAAATCGTCTAAAAAATGTGCGAACAGCCTCTGTATATATATGTATGTAGGATTTATGCAAATTCTCTGGCCATAGTTATGTTCGCTGTTGCTAAGCGTAGCGCAGAGATGCAGCAAACTCTTATCGCTTCTCTACGTCATTCCTTGAGAGAACGGTCGAGAGAGAGGGTTGAATGACCCGACTCTTAAAGCCGCTCAACAGAGGGATGTTTTCTTGTGCCCCCACGCGGGAGGGTGCAGGATTTTAACGAAAGAGAGAGTTTTCAGACCTCCAGAGGAGAAGGTTGTGTTTTGGACTCCGTGCGAGAGGCACGAGAGAGAGATTGTTTTTCGAACGGGGCGAGTCAAGGCCTGCGTTTTGGTGTATTTGACGAGAGCATAAAGCTGCCCGGTCTTTTGTTCTGTGAAGGGAAGCGAAGCATTGCGGTCCCGTGATAATTGTTATATTATGCCGGAGAAATTGAAAGTAGGCTCTCCATATCGTAATTGCTGTCTAAATTAATAAACAATTATTGTTCAGTTTTTACAAGTATAGTTGATTTTTGACTCAAGTGTGCAATTATTGGACACCCACTAGACGCCGCCACGTAGAAAGGAAAGTATACATATATATATATATATATATATATATATACACTCATGGACAAAAAATTAGCGCACCAAGAAGGAGTCGTCAAAATGAAACGAAATTTTACATACGTAATGACTACTTTAATATAAGTAAATGATAAGAAAATCAAAGAAAAAGGATAATTTATTTCAGAGAAAAGGGCAAAAGAACGGAGGAGTTAATACTCCGTTGGACCCCCTCTAGCGCGAATGCACGATGCGATACGATCGGGCATTGAGTCATACAAGTTCTGTATGATGTCTTGAGACATTTCGTTCCATATTTGCTGTAACCTTGCCTCTAGTTCGTTCAAACTCGTGGGATGCCCAACTCGTCGTCCCAAATGATCCCAGATATGCTCGATTGGAGACAAATCTGGGGATCGGGCAGGCCAAGGAAGGGTAGTAACAGTGCAGAGACAGTCTTGTGACACCCTTGCCGTATGAGGCCGAGCATTGTCTTGTTGAAAAATGGCTCCTGGGAGCCGTTGCATGAGTGGCAACACATGTGGTTGCAGGATTTCATGAACATACCGCTGGGCTTTCATGGTGCCACGGAACAATACTAGGGGTGACCGTGTATTGTAGGCAATGGCACCCCATACCATCACACCAGCTGTGGGAGCGATGTGCCGCTGTACAGCAAAGGCAGGATTGAAGCGTTCACCACGGGCTCTCCACACACGAACACGATTGTCATCACTGCCGATATTGAATCTGGATTCGTCGCTAAAGACGACCTGGTTCCATTCCGCTGCAGTCCAGTTTCCTCGTGCGCGGCAAAACTCCAAACGGAGGCGTCGATGGGTGGGCGTCAAGGGCAGCACACGTAATGGGTGCCGCGATACCAACTGTCCTTCATCCAGGTGCTTTCGCATGGTTGGAGAAGACACAGAGGCCCCTAGTGAAGGTGCTACCTGTGCCTGGATGGCGGCCGATGAAGCAGTTGGCTGTACGCGTGCATTTCTTACGATGTGGCGGTCTTCTCGACGACTGGTCTGTCGAGGGAGTCCTGAGCCTGGTCTTCGTGTACATGACATCTCTCGGGTCCACTGGTCCCAACACCTCCTCACAACACAATCAGAGCGGCCTAATCGACGAGCTACTCGCCTAGCTGACCACCCAGCTTCCATCATCCCGACGATTCTCCCCCTCTCAAACTGCGACAACTGCTTATATTGTCTTCGAACATGGCGTAATGGCATGTCTATCTCAGCTCTTCCTTTGTAAATGATTCAGCACACTGAAACAAGCTTTGGTTACCTGTTTTATACTCCACAGAGTACGATGTTCAACGCCCTCTACCGGCTATACGTAATACGCAATCACGCTGCATTTCTAATCATTTGCATATCTCCCCGACATGTACCTTCATTGCAAGTTTCGTTACGATCCCGCAATTATTTCTTGGTGCGCTAATTTTTTTGTCCATGAGTGTACTAAAGGAGTTTAAATTTAAAATGAGACTATGTTTATTTCTTTTCTATCTATATATCTATCTATCTATCTATCTACATATATATATATATATATATATATATATATATATATATATATATATATATATATATATATATATATAACCCTAAGAGCCGACGTTGACCCCCCCCAAAAGAAAAAACAACTTGGGACTGGAGCCGCCCCTGTCTCAGTGACCACAAGTGGGTGGTGCACCGTTGGGAACGGATGCTCTAACAGTTTCAGATTATTACTCGGAGGAATCTCTACTTTCCAAAATATCCAGTTTTTTTTTAATCGTTTCATTAGAACCGGAGTAATACCCTCCCGAAATTTTGAATGCTGCAAAGGGCTTGAAAAACCGAGATCTGTCGAATATTGCAATCCGCTCCGGTTCTATGGAACCAATCCTCTAGCCGCTTGATATTCTAACTTCATTGGGATCTCGACTTTCCAAAATATCCAGTGTTTTTTTTTTTTTAATCTGTTCATTAGAACCAGAATTTGACCTTCCCGAAATTTCCACCGTAGGTCCCCATACTAAATTTTTTGTCAGCTCATAAGTTCAGTTCAATGGCAGCGATTTTAGTTGCTTCAGATTATTACTCGGAGGATCTCTACTTTCCAAAATATCTAGTTTTTTTTTTTAAAATCGGTTCATGAGAACTAGAATTAGACCCTCCCGAAAATTCCTCAGTAGACCCTTATACTAAATTTTTTTGTTCGGTCGTAAGTCCGATTCTATAGCAGCGATCCTGCAGCTAGTTCAGATTATTAGTCACAGGGATCTCTACTTTCCAAAATATCCAGTTTTCTAAAAAACGATTCATTTAAACCAGAGTTAGACCCTCCCGAAATTTTGAATGCAACAAAGTGCTGGAAACGCCGAAATCTCTCGATTGTTTTAGTCCGGTCTGGTTCTGTGGCACCGATCCTCTTGCCGCTTCAAATTCTAACTTCAGATCTCTACTTTCCAAAATGTCTAGTTTTTTAAATCGGTTAATTAGAACCGATTTAAAAAACCTAATTTCCGGCATAGACCTCTATACTAAATGTTTTGAGGAGTCATAAGTCCGGTTCTATGGCAGCAATCCTTTATTTGGTTCAAATTATTTCTCGAGGAAGATCCTTACTTTTTAAAATATCTAGATTTTTGAAAATCTGTTCATTAGAACCGGATTTAGTCACTCCCGAAATTCTGGATGCAGCAAATTGCTGGAAATCCTGAGATCAGTCGATTGCTGCAGTCCGTTCCGGTTCTATGCCACCGATCCTCTAACCCATAGGTTCCCAAAGTGGTCCAGATGGACCCCCAGGGGTCCATAGGAGACCACACCGGGGGTCCACGTAGACGTGAAAAGAAAACAGGGGTTCACAAGTTGTAAGTGGGGGGGTCTACAAAAAATTTTCTGGTTTTCATAATAAAGAACAAAAATTTTGGCTTGGATTTACCTATCAACGTAGGCAGGTAGCATCATTCACTAGGTAGGTGCTCAAAAATATTCGAGACTCAGTTCAAACACAGAATTGAATAGAACAATAGATAATAGTACAAGTGTACACCACATGTCGAGACTTGCAAAGTGCCGCCCGTGCGCCCGCTCGTCCGGGATGCTTGTTTAGACCTGCAAAGGGATGAAATGCGACTTGCGCTGTGCTTGGAATCTACATTAGTATAAATACGAATGCCAAGAACAAAACGTTACTCATTTGTTTCCGGGATTTTGAACATAAAAGTGTGACTGTGAGTGAATCGATGTCAGTGTTTGCAGTACCGGAAAAAGTAAGTATCTGCCTATTTGTTATACATATTTTTATTGTATATTGAAATTTATCAATCATATTATATTTGTTTTACTATTTTAGTGTAGTAGGTAGTTATGTAGTAAAAATTAAATACTAGAGATTATTCAAAACTTCTATAAAAGAACAAAAAGCCAGGGAAGATGAAACTTTAGGTACCTAGGTACTTTTTTGTTTAAAAATATTTATTTACGCGACGACGGCGATTAATTAAAAGAGCGGTGTTTCCCCGGACATTTTTTTATTGCAATAATTCTATTCTGTTGTGTTATAATAGCCATATTCTGGTAAAATCGCCTCCAAAAACAAACATTTTTTTACAGGTCACAACTGATACGTAAAATGGCTGAATCTAAGAAGAAATGTCGACAGTACAGTGTTGATTATTTGAAATTTGGTTTTCTTCCATCAACGGCAGACAAACGATTGCCCATGTGTCTTTTATGCAACAAAGTTCTGAGCAATGACTCTATGAAACCATCGAAGCTCGAAAACCATCTAAGAAGGTGTCATCCGGAAAAAATAGGTAAAGATCTGAAATACTTTCAAACATTGAAGGAAAAATATGAAAAGAGACCTACCGTAAATAGCATGTTTGCTTCAACGTCTCAAAGTAACGATGATGGCTTGCGGGCATCTTACAATATTTCGTTGCATATAGCGAAATCTGGAAAACCGCACACCATCGGAGAAGAGTTAATTTTACCCGCTATTGAAGAGGTTTTAAAAACTGTTCTGCACAAACCTCCATTTGACGTACTCAAAAGAATTCCTGTAAGTAACAACACTGTACAAAGACGTATTGATGAAATGAACTCTGATATAGAAAGCTTCTTGTGTAATTATCTGCAAACCACTCATTTTTCTATTCTATTGGACGAGTCTACTTTGCCTGGTAATGAAGCATTATTATTGGCATATGTTCGATTTGTTATGGACAAAGAAATCCATGAAGAGCTGCTATTCGCAAAAACTTTGAAGTTGGACACTAAAGGCGAATCGATATTTAATGTCCTGAGTGATTTTTTTTACATAAAAATCTATTCCATTTACAAACATTATTTCGGTGGCAGCAGATGGATCTCCTGCCCTGTTCGGGCGATATCGTGGGTTTATAAGCCATCTTAAAAGAATAATACCAGGACTAATTGCAATTCACTGTGTCATCCACCGACAACACCTTGTAGCGAAAAATTTGAGTGATAGATTGCACCAATCGCTTCAATTTGTGATTAACGCAGTTAATAAAATAAGAAGCAACGCTTTGAATACCCGTTAATTTGCACTATTGTGCGATGAAAATGATGATTTCCAACGACTGCTCTTACATACTGAAGTACGCTGGTTGTCGAAAGGTGCATGCTTATCGAGATTTTACTCACTTTTCGAATCAGTGATAGAGTTTCTGGAAACTAAAGCACCAGATTTAAAAGAAAATCTGATCAAATATAAAGAGGACATTGCGTACTTAACAGATTTGTTCATACAATTCAATGACGTTAACTTGCAGTTGCAAGGGGGACAGCCTTAATTTAATAAAAACAAAGGGTGTAATTTCGGCTTTTCTTGGTAAATTGAAATTAATGAAACAAAATATTAGTCGGCGCGAATTCTCCCAGTTTCCGCACTTGTCACAGATAGAATGTCTTGATGAGGATATTCAGACATACGCTCAACACTTAAATACTCTGCATGATGACTTCAAAAATAGATTTGAAGATATTCTGACGATGGAAATACCACCATGGGTCATAACCCCATTTGATGAAACGGAAGAGGCGAATGTGGTATTACAAGAGGAGCTACTTGAGCTCAGCACCAACGAGGAACTGAAGGTGAAATTTAAAAAAGGCTATCAAGCATTTTGGCTGCAGGCAGAAATCCCCGTAAAATATTCTGGGTTGTGGGAAATTGCGAGAAAATTTTTGATAGCGTTTCCCTCGTCATATCTTGTCGAAAGAAGTTTTAGTGCCGTTACCAACCTGTTAACAAAAAAAAGGAGCAGATTGAACATCACAGAACGGGGAGATTTGAGATTACTTCTTACAAAACTGAAGCCAAATATTGATAATTTGCTGTCAATTCATCCAGTACATCCGTCTCATTAAAAATATGACTATTTTTTATTGTTGATTTACATTTCAGAGTTCATTGTTGATTTTTTGTCAATTGTTGATTGTTTGTAATAATAAATGTTTATAATTTTGCATAACCACAAGTATTATTTTAATAAATAGGACACAAGAAAATGTGCTACTTTTTTTCTTCTTAACACCCCCAATTTAGGGTGATATTTTTTAGGCGTTTTGGGAATACAGTAGAAATGTAGCAGCAGGGGGTCTACCGAAAATAGTAAAACTTTGAAAGTGGTCCACGAGAAAAAAAAGTTTGGGAACCTCTGCTCTAACCGCTTGATATTATAACTTACTCGGGAACTGTACTTTCCAAAATATCTAGTTTTTCTAAAATCGGTTCATTTAAACCGGTTGTTAGATAATCTCGAAATATCCGCCGTACACCCCTGCTCTAAAATGTTTGTCTGGTCATAAGTCTGGTTCTACGGCCCCGATCCTCTAGCCGCTTCAGATTATTACTCGGGGGAATCTCTACTTTCCAAAATATCCATTTTTTTTTAAAATTGGTTCCTGAGAACCTGAGTTAGACCGTTCCGAAATTTCCGTCATAGATCCCCTATAATAAATTTTTGCCCGGTCATAATCCGGTTCTATGGCACCGGTACTCTAAGGCCGTCTGCACACGGGGCAACTCAAAAGAAACTGATAACTGACTCGAATCACAAACCAGTCCGTGTTGAGTCGTAACCTATGTAATTGAATGGAGCCACGCACACGGCGCAACTGGTTACAAACCCGTCGACGGGTTTGTAACTAGTTGCTTCAGATTATTACTAGGGGGGGGGGGGGATCTCTACTTTTAAATTATCCAGTTTTTTATTTAATCGGTTCTTTAGACAGTTCGGTTTTATCGGTTGTAACATTGGTTACTCGTACTCGTTCTAGTTGATTTTTCAAGTAATTAGTTTATTTTTTCTCCCTTAATCATTGTCAACACTATTTGTAATCTTGAGAACGGTAATCTTATGCAGTGCCGGATCTAGGAAATATCTCGGCGGGGGCAAGTCAGCTCCATGCCGCCCCTGTAGCTGTTTTTCACTATTTAATGCAATAATAAATAACAAGATAAAACTAATAGTATTTTTAATGGTGTGCCAAACTTAATTTATTGAAATAAAAACAAACATATTTTTAACTTAACAATACTATAACATAGAAGTATATGCATTTTTTTTTCATACCGACTAAAAAGAAAACCCACTAAAACACACTACTACCCTCTTGCCCAAGCAATGATGGTCTTCGCAGTTACCTTTCATTATGCTTTAGAAAATGTGTTGTGTGCAGATATTTTTACAAAATTATTTTCCTTGATTTTCTTTCAGAAAATGAGTTGATCGCTTCTTCATAATTTATTGGATTAGCCTCTTGGCTTTCTATAGACAGTATTGTGAGGTTTTTCAATCTGTCTCGAATCATTGTTGATCTGAGATAGTTTTTAATTATCTTCAGTTTACCAAAACTCCTCTCGTAACTTGCTGATGTAGTTAGGAGCGTTAAGTAAACTCTCAAGACTATGCACACATTTGGGAAAGCATCAGTCAAATCTCTTTCTTGGATAAGGTTTAGAAGATCAAGTCAATTCATTTCTTCAAAATTAACTGTTGAATTCTGTAACTGGTCATGAAGAACTAGGATTTCAGTACGGAACACCTCTTTACTTATACCTTCAAGATATTTACTAGCTAAGTTTGCAGCGCAAGTTTTCAACTGCTTGTCATTCAAGCTTTTCAAATTTTTACAATTTAGAAAAAGAAATATTGTTGAGTGCACTTATACTCTTCATCTATCTTTCAACTGGATCAGTATCACATCGATTACTTCCTTCATACTATGGTAAAAACTTTCTTCTACAGAGAAACTTCTTCCTTCAACTTGCGCCATCTTCTCGGGCATTATTTTCCTTTTTGGGATTCTGCGATTTTCCATAGTTGGCCTCACTTCAATTTTTTGCCGTATTTCTTTAGCAGTCTTTATCCATTCATTTATTTCATTTCTCAGCCTTTCCATACTTTCGGTGAGACCTTCCACATCTCTATTGTTTTGACAATATTATGTTACAATATTATATAGATATATATATATATACATATATACATGAATGTGTGTTACGTTTCTGTATTTCCTTGTTAACTCTGTTAGTTTTTTAAGATATTTCCCCAAGCAACCAAATACGAAATAAGTCGGAAATTTTTCAAAGTATGAATGAGACTGGAGGCATCAGATTTTGTCTCTGGTGTATAGTGTTCTTCTAAGTTCAACTCAGTGAGAGCGCTGTTTACTCCTTGAAAGTCTTTTACAAGAGCATGTACTGCGTCGGACTTAGTAGACAATCGACTATCACTGGTTCCTTTTAAATTCGTTTTTGTGTGTTTCTTTAGGACTTCCCACCATTGTGTTGATGAAACAAAATAGGTGTATAATCTCTGGATTATTCCAAATACGTTCGCTGTTTCAGGAGATGTTGATGCTGCATGTAGTCCCACCTGATTCAAGGAGTGGGCTGTGCACGGGATAAAAGTTGCTAATGGGTTGATATCTAAGAATCTAGCTTGAACTCCTTTATAAACACCACACATGTTCGAGCCATTATCATAAGTTTGCGATCGACAATTTCCAATTTCTAACCCATCTTCCTCCAACTTATGAAATTGTGGCGGTCACGCGAAGAAGATGAAATCATCATGTAGATTTTCATGCAAATTCCTAGTGTGATCGCCTGCGCATGTGCGAGCTTCCCCAGAGCGACATATAAGCGGGCTCCACTCGACTCTAGCAGGGAGAGAGAGCAGTGATCCGCCTGGCCGCACGCTCACAACATAGTGTTCCCGTCGAGCTCTTCGTGTGCTCAAGCTGCAGGATATTTCTGGTGGTTATCGTCAATTGCTGTAGCACCGGATTCTTCAACTTCACCGACTAAAGAGTGTTCCCGTGTACCAGTGTGTGTCTCACCATTGATAAGCTGTACCCTAAGATCGCCTCACAGGACTCTTGTGCTGCCAGTCGTAATATTAATTTTATTGTGTTATTAGTATCGGTAGTTATATTATTTATTGATGTTTTTAATTGTAAGCGCAATAGTAGTTATTGCAATATTGCTAGTTTTCAACGGTTTTATTATATTCCAGTGATTGTGAACAGGGTTCATCAATAAACTGTATTGCATTATTTAACAAGTCTACTGTATTTACAGATACATTGTAAACAGCCCACGAGAGTGGGGATATGTGGTAGGTGTTTTGGGAAAACAATAACCTTCTGTAAATATCTAGCTGTAAATATTTCTAAGTTAAAATATTATATACCGGCACCTCCACAAAATATTGTATCTGCCAAGTACTCCCCTGATTTTAAAATAACTGCTATAAAATCAATTAAGCTTTCTCTTATTTCAAATTAGCCATTTTCATCCTTAGAAACACATCGGATAAGTTGGCTCATTTAAGACAGTAAAAACAGATCTTAACTTTTGTTTATACTGTCTATACATCTCTTATACTTTTGTGTGGTTAATCATTAAAAATGAGAACTTTTACATAGCATTTTATTGAACACTGAAATAGTTTTATCGTGGTCGCACAGCAGCGGAAACACGGAAAACGATCGGCGGACGCCATGGTGCCCGCGGGCATAGGGTTGGGGACCCCTGTTCTAAATAATTATGCGTCACGTGCATAACAACGAAATAAATTGACAAAATTTTTTTTCTTTCTAATGCGGCAGACGATTGGACATTATCCAAAAAAGTATTAAAATACAGAAAAAAATGTTTCCCAAACTGTACTATATTCTTTAGTATGTTCTATTAGATTTAATTTCAATAATTTCTTCTACATTATTTTGTCTATAAAAATATCCGTTACAATTTTTTTATAATTTTTCTTTTTAGCATTAATTGCATACATTTACCGTTGTATTTAATTTGAATGTACTCCGTAGCGAAGCACGGGTATTCAGCTAGTGTATATATATATATATATAACCCTAAGAGCCGACGTTGCCCCCCAAAAACTTTGACCTGGAGCCGCCCCTGACTACCTCATACCATCACTAAACTGAATTACAGCATCAAATGCACCACATTTTAAAGTTTTAAGGCATACAAAAACTTCTTTTAAGCACCTTCTGCCATATAATACCATTAAAACATTCATTTGAGTTCCGTGTTTCGCAATGTAGGCATTTTGTGAGAAGTTTATTAGAACATAGTTCTAAGTAGTTGGCTTTACTATATTTAGCACCGGACGATGGCCGAATGGCGAGGACGCTGGCGTTTGGTACAAGACGCATTTGGTAGCCTGTCGGAATAGGCTTTAAGCAGTAGTTCCCGGTATAATTAGCCCTCGTGTAGCAAAAAGTTGATCCGTAGTGCTCCAAACTAAACCTTACCATATTTAGCACATCGTTGGGATAAGCCCGGATATTTTTCTTTGGGATTTTTGCCACACGACAGTGCTTGCTGACAATAGCACCAACTATCTTTTCCGATGTCCATGCATTGGTTTCTGTGCACTTGATGAACAATAGGGCAGTGCCTCGCAGCATGTCACATCTCAACTCTTGCAGATTTTACTTCTTGTTTGGCGAGGAGTGGCAAAACTTTGCATAATTTAACATGGCGTTCAACGAGCATTCTTACAACTTGTTGAATAAAATGCTCTCAGATTACGCAAAGTCTTTAGATACGGTATCTAAACAAAGGTATATCACTAAATTAAACATTCAGGTACAGCCCGGAAAGGTTTATTCAGTATGTGACCCCAGGGCCTGATTTAGAAAAAATTCTTGACTATAGGCACAACTCAGGATGGGGGCCCCCTAACACTGATGTGGGCGTAACATTTCCAAAATTGACACACACAAAAAATAATCAAGAATTATTATGAAAGTACCATTTTGCCAAGACATAACAAAAAGAATATTTACTTCATCATTAAAACGCCAATACAATGCAACCAGAAAAACTTATTAATCACTTATATACACTATAACATACATATGATGAACCTATCAATCAAATTTGAAAGGATATATAAAACAATTGCTATTAAAGAAGGTAAAATGAAAATTTTAGGGGGCCCCCAACATTCGGGGGCCCCTAGGCCCGGGCCTACTGGGCCTAATGGAAAATCAGGGCCTGTGTGACCCGTATTTATTGACAAAGGAAGACTGGAGTTACGATACAAGACGCTGGCCTGAAGTAACTTATCCTGATATCTATACATATCTCAACATAATAATAATCATTCTCAACGGAAAAATGATTATATTCTCTTAAACCTTGCGAAATATTAAAAAAAGTGTTAAAATACCTGTTACATACAACTAATATGAGGAATTTCATAAATAAACTCAAATTATTTAACTCAAAATGAAGGTATCGTCCTAAAACACATGCAAACGCATAGGAACGGCTTCTGTTTTCTGCCACCCGATAATCACGTGATCTATAGTAGACGAAAACTGTCATAAGCCAGTGACGTTGCGACGTTTCGCCTAAAAAAAGCAGCGATAAAACCTGTTGCCAACTACATTTAAAAGATTCTGAAAACTCAAATTCTTATTTTTAAACTTATATATTTCGGACTATTGTATACTGATAAGATTTCTTTAAAAAAAGTGTAAACAAACATTTCTTTCAACTTCCGGTTTTTTCCAACAGACTTGTACTTCCAGTTTCGCAAAATAGCTATCGAGTAAAATTCAAATCCCTGTAACTCTAGTTCTAAATGTGATATAAATAAAATTCAAACGCCATTAAAATAATAAAACATTGAATTTTAAAATAAAATAAAATTCAGGAAATCGAAAATTTCACGAAAATTTCATTTTAAAGGTGTACCGATACCTTAAGCATTTAATTGAATTTATTCTTATTGTTACTTACCTCAAAATGTAGATATAGGTAGAGATTGTAGACGCGAACACTAGACTACAAAAACGTATATTTTATTTAAAACTATGTGAGCTGAAGACTGAAACTGTACCATTGATTAATTGAACAATGTTACACAATTCTCTAAATATTACAATTTCAAGCAGATGCACCGACAGGCAAGAACTACAAGTCTGCAACTGGCACTGACTTTTCCCGCCTCCCCTCATCTATGAGTCACAGGCCACCCTCCCCTCCCCTAGCTATTATATCTGCTTGTTTTTCGGCAATGAATCATTCTTTTCAAATCACACCAACGCAATTAGCGCTCTTCTGTTATTGAAATACGCTTCTTACTTTTACGTAAAGCAAGGATTTGAGTTTATTTTCTGTAGGTAATTAATAGATTAAAACCCCACCAATATAAAAAGAATGTGATCTGATGATATCTAAATTTTATGTTTTATTTATATTTTTATAGCACTATGAAATTATAAAAAAGGATAGTTTTCAATCCCATTTTGCCGCCTGGGGCAGTTGCCCCCTTTGCCACCACCCCCTCCGGTATTGATCTTATGTCACATACTCACCATCATACTGAGGGTAAGGAGCTCTTGATCTCTGGTGTCTCTATAGTTTATTATGTCAATGTCAATGGTTCTTTAGAACCGGAGTAAGACCCTCCCGAAATTTTGAATGCAGCAAATTACTGGAAACACCGAAATCTGTCGATTGTTGCAGTCCGGTCTGATTCTATGGAACCGATCCTCTAGCCACTTGATATTATAACTTCTTCAAGATCTTTACTTTTCAAAATATAAAGTTTTTTTTTTAATCGGTTCATTACAATTGGAGTTGGACCCTCCCGAAATTTCCGCTATAAACTCCTATACTAAAATTTTTGTCCAGTCAAAAGTCCTGTTCTTTGGCAGCGATCCTCTATTCGCTTTAAATTATTACTCGGGGAGGATCTCTACCTTCTGTAATATCCAGTTATTTTTTTAATCGGTACATCACAACCGGAGTAAGATCCTCCCGAAATTTCCGCCGTAGACCTCTGTACTAAAGATTTTGTCCGGTTCTTGTTCTACGGCACCGATCCTCTAGTTGCTTCATACTATAATTACTCGGGGGGGGGGAGGGGGGAGATCTCTACTTTCCAGAATATCCAGTTTTGTTTTGTTTTTTAATCGGTCCGTTTGAACCGGAGTGAGACGCTCCCAAAATTTTGAGTGCAGTAAAGTGCTGGAAACGCCTAGATCTGTCGAATGTTGCAGTCCGGTCCGGTTTTTTTCCCCACTGATTATCTAATTGCTTGATAATCTCACTTCTTCGAGATCTCTACTTTCCAAAATATGCAGTTTTTCAAAATCGATTCATTTTAATTGGAGTTAGACCCTCCCAAAAGCCTTTTCACTCCTTCCGAAAAAGGTGCCCGAGACTTCTTATTTTTCTTATGTTCGAGTACAGCGTACATGGTGAAACGCACATAGACATGGACATGGACAAAAAGTTTTCGTGAGGTTCCAAATAGGGCTAAGAAAGTCCTTTACCCTCGGTATGGATATGGGAAGCACTGAAGCTTTTCACGCATGGTCCAAGAAAAAATGAATCAAGTTTAAAAAAAAGTTACAAAATAAATTAAAGAAGTTACAAAAATAAAAATAAAAATGTTAGAATTTAGTAAGTTAAAGTTAACACAAAAATAAATCAGCAAGACTTGTCAAAAAAAAAATTCCAATATAAGATAGAATAAAAAACAAAATATAAAGATTAAACTCTCAAAAGTCGAAGGCGAGCCACAGAGGACCGCGAGCAGCAAAGATATTAAATACTGGGATCAAACCCAGGATGGGAAAGAACTATCAAGAAACCCGTGCTTGAAAACAGTCCGAAAAAGGAAGCAAGATGATGAATTTGTATTACAGAGGTTAAAAAATATCAAGCTTAACTACTGGTCGAGAGCAAAATGTGTCCCGCAACCTGATTGGTTGACGAAACAGGATCCAGGAGCTTAGAAGGAGAAATTATCAGGGAGGACGGCTCACAATTTGACCATGAGGATTCGCAAAGACATATTACACCAACGAGACGACACATTATCTTTTTTGAAAAAGCGTAAGAGGGTGTGACAGCATATAATTAGGAAAACATGGGGGGGGGGATATTAAGCGGTCAAGAAAGAATTTAAAGAAAACGGAATGACATAAAGAAAGAAAAAAGAAATTTTAAATTATGGGAAAGAAGAGTTGTGAGTAATCCCAGTGACAAGCACTAGAGTCGCTCTAGGTCTACGATTAAATTCTCTATTGTCATAATCAGGAAGATTGGCAATTTCTTCATTAGGGGTGGAGTAAAGACTATTATAAAATTTAGTGGCGAGATTAATTATAGTCAGGCGAATGGGTTCAATACTTATATCTTTGTGGAGGGAGTAGTTAGTTTTATATCTATTGGCTTTAGTGATTAGACGTAAGGTTTTATTTTGTGTGCATTGCAATTTCTGGACATGACTGTTAGTCGCTGATCTCCATACAGGTACTGCATAAAGAAGTGTGGCAAACCAACTCGCAGACAGCTCCGGCGTCGCGTTCTGCGCATCTGGTTCACGCAGGAATGGGGATTGCCCTTCACTCTCCGTACTAGTGTGGTACGCACGCGTCTCCACTCCGAATTCACCGCGATGAACTACGAGCCGGGTTTCGTAACGATTATTGTAAATTTATATCATGTGTCAAGTTTTAAATAAAAGAACATGTTAATAAGTTCTAATTGCTGCTTATACCTTCTGATGTCCGTAATATGGGAATAATAGTTCCCATAGAAGTACTGTTTTGTAAAGCAGAAGTTTATTTTCTATACTCATCTCCTTGGTGAAACGCATCTCGAATGCGAAAGCTTTTCGAATGGCCCGCTATGGATTTTCCTCGTCTTCTTCTTCTGAAAATGAAAATACCTCATTCAAATACAATTAAAATATAAGTATAATTTTTTTTAATGTAAGAGATTTTAAAATAAAAAAAAAACAACAACAAAAAACTGAGAATGATTTTAAGTTAGATATCGTTCTAGTAAAGAGAGAGAAAAATAATTAGGAAAATGGAAATCACAGTTAAATGAGTTTTAGTGATTGGTAACAGTAACAGTGTAAACAAAAATATACCCTTTTGTTGATCAGATTGATTGATAAAGTAACCGTATGGTATTGGGTATTTAATATTTTTTTAAAATACTCTTCGAATTCTGTTTAAGCCCACCTTTTGATTTCAGGTAATTATATCCTCCCCTATGTTTTAACAGAGTAAGTGTGCGAATCGCTTCCAAAAGTAAATAAATTACCGGCTTAGGGGTTCCTTATAGAATTTGCGTTGTCAACATATCATTACGACAGATGAGACAAATTTCGCCTCTGAATAATCAATTTCAGTTCAATTATTCATATTATTCATTGGAAAGTCTCTAAATGCGTTATGCAACTTTAAACGGCTAGTAATAATGATTAAATTTCATAATTTCGAAAACTTCATCAGTCTTGAAGTTTAATTCACAATTCAGGTTATACATAGTTGTAACAAAATTTATAATTAGTATTATGGTAATGACGGTGCAACTCTGTTAATATAATGTATATAGAAATAATCAAAACGCTATTATATTGATATTTCTCTTTTGACCGGATAATCAATGTGTCATATTGACTTTCTACCTCTAAAACTGAAAATTGTAATTTTTAAAAATGGAAAGCATTGTTAAAAATTCGGGAATTTGTAGATGATTTTTAGAAAGTTGAGTAACTTTTATCTACTTTTAAATTTATTGTTGCAATTATAATTTGTGAAATATAATTCTATTATTTCATTTATATGCTGTAAAAAATCTGCCTTTCTACCTCCTTTTTACATTTTTTAAATTTTAGAATATTGAACAGGGGTACAACTTCGATATAGGACCCTATTGGCGACATTTTCCATTTGGCACATATATTATTCCAGAATTTGTTTCAGCAACTCTGCCACAGTCGCATGTATTTGAAACTGAAAAAAACATTTTCCAGGCTGTAACCCAATGGAATACACCATTTTCAACTTCGTACCCAGTTGGAACAGCTTTGGTATAATAGAATTCGTATATTGGTAATTTGGTATGCACAAATTCATTTTGGCAACCCTGCTACAGTCACGTGACGCAAACCAGATTGTACCACCTTTTTATTTATTTTTTATTTTAATTTGACTTTGCCTTTCCGTGTACATTTATCTATAATTTCTGGATCTACAAAGTTTATGCTATTTTCCTTACTGATTTTTGTCATTTATATTACATTATTTTTTAATTTATATTTTGCAAAATTAAATTTCTATGTAATTTATACAATATTAATGATGCGATATTTGGCTAGGTGACAAAAAAAAGTTGCAATGGGGTCCTATATCGAAGCTGTTCCTAAACAGGTTCGCCTACAACTTACTTAATTTTAAGTTGTAGGTAATTTGTAGGGAAAATTACATTTTTTAAATTTATGACAAGTAATATCTAATATAATGGAGATAAATATATTTTTATTGCATAATATCCTATGAAATTTAAGAAAAAATAACAGAAAGAAAAACTAAAATTATCTAACCATTCAAAAATTTAAAAAATATATATATTTGTGAACCAATCACACATACAGATAAATCATCAGTTGTCATATTTTAGAAAGATAACTGGTTTATTTCATATATTAAAAATAACTATTTTAGTCTTGAAAATTCCTAGATATATGATATGATATTTTATAAGAAAGAAATCTTTTCAGTTATTATCTTGGCATGGTGATAATGGGTATAAAACAAATGTTACATGCAAAAACTCTAAAAAATTATTCTCCCCTTCTAAAAAGCTGAAAATTTTTTATGACTGCTTTGTTCTTCATGAAAAGTAATAACTTTTATATCTCATAAACGTGTAAAAAGACATCCACTATCAATTTAATCGAATGAAGAAATTTGTTTAGTCTGTCCAGTGTGTATCTTTGACTATATATAGTAACAAAATTTTTTGTATATTTTGATATAAATTGTTTTCAAACAGGGTTTCAAGATCTAAGTATGTGAAAATTCAATAAGGTCTTGAAAAGGTTTTGGATTTTTATTTATTCGGGAATTTGTTGATTTTTTTCTTCACTCTTGATATAGCATAATACAATGGCAATAAATATGAAGACGATATATTTTGCTGGTGTTTTCATGAAGGAAGCTTTTGCATCCTCTCATTATGGTGAAAGATTAGTCTGATTACAAATTTCCCTGACCAAAATGAGCATCTTTAGTAAATAGATTGCATACTCTTTGTCTTGAAGTCATCCTTTTAACTATGAGGATTGTGAGTGCATGTGGAAAGATAAACAGACAGAAGATCTTCAGTGCTTCAGTCAGCATATTACATTTGAAGGGTTCAGAGTTAAAGTGATCCAAATACATGAGAATCAGTTCTGAGAAAGCTGACCTCTGAATTGAACAGCTGTCATATTTAACCGTTGACTTTTGTTTGTTTTTTATTACTTCAATAATGACAATTTTATGCTATGTACTTGGTTCGCTATTGTATTGAAAAATGCAATGTTTTTACTGTATTATTGCAGTGTTAATATGATACAGCCAAAAAATCGACTTTGTTCACTGTAACTTTGAACCCTCCATTTATTAATAAAGCAACTATCTCTAGGGAAAATGAATACTATGAATTACAGGTGCTATAAGATGCACCGAACGATAAGGTACCTCAAATTTATGGGAAGATTTTTAAAAAAGAATATTTTGAATTTTGTTAGGTATATAAAGATATTTTCAATTTCATACTTAATAAAGATAAAAAATATATATAATAAATAATATATATAAATCATAATATAATAAAATATTCATTTTATTTTAATATTACCTTCATACCATAAGATGCTAGGTTATATTATTAACTCAACTGTTCTTAATAATTTTTATCTTTCTTTTTGATCTAGCTATGGGACAAAATTACACAGAAATATTTTCCATATTTCGAAAATATATGGAGCATGAAGAAAACTTGAGAGAAGTATATAATTTTTTTTGTTTTTACCAAAAAAATTTACGATACTCTTTACTTTTTAATCAAAAACTTCTTGAGATTTGCTATATTGAAGCTTAAATAAGCACCAGAAGAATGGTACAAAACTGAATTAACATACTGAAGACAAGTAGTTTACAATAAATTCATATAAATTATAAATTATTTTTGCATTTTATTACTCTTGTAGACTTTTACTTTTTTAATTCATTTTACTCTAAAAAACAACAGTTAAGTAATGTATAATTATCTTGATATAAAAAATAAAAACAGGATATTTATTGTAATATAGCAGATGTTTAAAAAGAGTTCATACTATCAGAAGCACATTTCTTTATACTACAGATAACTAATAAGCCTTAGTTCATAATCCATAGATGATTATATGACATGACTATTATCATTTAATAAAATATTTTGTTTGATGAACAGTAGTATTTTCTTTTTGATGCAGTAATGTGCCATAAATTATACAACTTCCCCTTTTTTTTTTTAAGAGATCATAAAATTAATTGCTAAATTTAAATTAAAATAATGTTATAAGCAATAACAATAATTTAAAATATTGTTTTCTACATTGTAAATATTTAAAATTCATTTTGCAATGAGTAGTATAAAATATTTATTTTATGTCTTATTATTTATTGAAATTCTATTAAATTTTACGTTATTATAGGGAATTTCATTAATATTTTTATCAGAATATCAATTATAACATAACTGGGATAACTGATCAATAGTTGAAGTCAAATCAAAGATATCAAGCCATCAAACATATAATTATAAGATTTTTATAACTATATTCATAAGAAAAAATAATTTTAATTTGAAAATATTGTTGATGAAATTTATCTTCTTATAATACTTGGAGGTACATTTAGTTAATTTTCAGTAAATGTTTGTTTTCAATGTAATTTGTTATTGTAATAAAATTGCTTCATGCATTATAATCAACTTAGCAATCAGGAGTCATGCAGCCCTAGTGACTGATTAATTTGTCCCAAAAATATTCTTTATTTTGTGTGATTGTATGTAAGAAATATACTTTTATTGAGGATCTGACATTTTATATTTTATTCAATATTTTTCCACTATAGCATACATGTTTATTTTTTAAGGACCTTTGAAGTAGTAATTTTTTGTTTTCAGGCCCTGAGATCTATTGTGAAAGATATAGAGCAAGCAAGTCGAGATATAATTACACTTCTTCAGGGAGTTCATAAGCCCAAAGGATTAGCACAAAGTCAGTGATTTTAATTATTATGCATTATATATATATTTTTTTAGGTTAGAATTAGTATACTTATACTAATATCTATATTTAAATGTATTTTACCATTAAACAATTTGAAATTATCTATTAATAATATGTTTGGATAAAACTCATTTTTACTCTTCTATATGTTACAATTTCTCATTTGCAATTTGCACTGTAAAGGGGACTTCTCTTTAACTTTCTTCAGAATTATATCAAATAATAATTTTTTTTCTACCTTTAGTGCATCACCAAAATAATAATAATTATTATTTTGATAATGCAGAGGCACTTTGTTCGAGACATTTGCACAGAACAGCGGAAATTGTTGACTACCTTTTATCTTAGAGCAC
The DNA here is from genome assembly GCA_907164885.2 of Dolomedes plantarius. Taxonomy (NCBI): domain Eukaryota; kingdom Metazoa; phylum Arthropoda; class Arachnida; order Araneae; family Dolomedidae; genus Dolomedes; species Dolomedes plantarius. The sequence continues at coordinate 190,518,703 of OU015490.1, forward strand.
CATACAGGTGAGTCAACATTGCTGCCTTGGTGCCTCCTCAATTTTGATTGAGCACCTACAGGGGTGACATTTGGAGGGCATGCACCTTCCCCCACCCAATAACCTCATGGAAGGACTTTTCAGTCTATGGATTTGACAAGCCCATATCTTGCCTAGACACGAAGGTATTTAACTGCTTAATGAACAGTTCCATGACATACATGGGCGATATTTACTTTCAGAATTGTGCAGCTTCCTGAACGTCACAGGCATCACATGTTTATGTTCATTCAACTATTACAGCTTCTTTTTGTCATGTTTAATATTAAATTGTTTTTATCCAATTATCTTAAGTCCATTTATGTCACATTCAATTTTAGATTTCTTTTATCCTAGGAATTTAGGTCTGTATATGTCACAGGAATCTTTATCGCTTTGTTTGCTTGTAACTCAATAATAAAAGACTATTATGGCATGCTGTAAAAACATGGCGGTGATGTGCCAATTGTTTAATTACACTCCAATAATATAAATTTAAATTTTAAGAAGATATTGTTTTTATTTAACATAAATGAGTCTAAATAAACATAAGTTATAATTACATGCAAGAAATTTTTTTTAACCCAAATTAATACAAAAATTATGCATTAAGGGTTGAATGGCATTCATTAGGATTCGAATAGGGCACCCCCAGTCCGGAGCCCAACATGCCACTTCTAGGCTACCTTGGGCCCTATAATAATAATAATAATAGTAAAGAAAAGAAAAAGAGAAATATAGATTACTAGCTGAAAACCCACACTTTGCTACAGAGTACATTCAAATTAAATACAGTGGTCAATGTATGCAATTAATGCCAAAATATATATATATATATATATATATATATATATATATATAATAAATACAACGATCAATGTATACAATTCATGTAAAAAATATATATATATATATATTTATAAAAAAATCATAAGGGATATTTTTATAATGTAGAAGAAAATATTTAAATTAAATGTAATAGGACATACTAAAGAACATAGTACAGTTAATATAGTACAGTTTGAGGAACATAATATCTGTTTATGTTCACAAAGAATTATTCAAGTAAATGTATCAAGTAAAGACATCCAGACACAGTTCAAGAATGACTTCGATATTTGGTATTTAAACATTTAATCTATATTACACTATTTACAACTTTGAACATAAAAGAAACGAAATTAAAATTCAAGAGTTACTTCATGCATCATGAGTGCATGAAGCCAAGATTTGAAGTGCTGGTAGACAGATATGAACAAGTTCACGACTGACCGCCCTTGAACACATCCAGGCAAGTACGTGGAAGGGATGAGTTCCCAACAATATCTTTTATTGTATTTTAATATTTTTTTGGATAATGTCCAATCGTCTGCTGCATTAGCAAGAAAAAAAATTTTTTTTTTGTCTATTTAGTTGTTATGCACATGACGATAAATTTATTTAAAGTACCAGAAAAAGAAATCACGTGATCAGCATTTAATAAATTAAATTCTAAAAATTAATCTTTAAAAATTTACCAAAAATCAGAAAAGGGAAGTAAAGATTCGAAAAAGATCTCATTTTAAAGGAATTTTTATGATCTTTTTCGTGATTTAAATTTTATAACCCACAAATTATTATTTTAAATGCAAACTTAAAAAAATGTTACTAAAACAGCTTAAAAATTTAATTAAAAAAATCTAAGAAGAATTTTTTTTAAATCTTTCTTAGTGCACCCCTACACTATATGAAGATTCGCCATGCAAAATTTCAGCCCTTTAGGTCTAGCAGTTTGGTCTGTGCGTTGTATGTCAGTTAGTGAATCACTCAGTTACGGAACTGTTTTATATATATAGATTATTTCAAAACCCAGAAGTGGAAAGAGACTTGCGTATTTTATAATATTACAATTTTTTATAATTTAAAAATTTTTCTAATTATAATTAGTAAATTAATCTGAAATTTACTTATTGCAATATATCTTATAATATTGTAATTAGTAAATTAGTCTCAAAGATCAAATTTAAATATTCTGTATGTATGCCTTTACATTCGAATGGCATAGTTTATTCATAATGTGCATATCCATTTATACGGCTGTGAACTATTGTAAATTGTCCATTAAAATTGCATAATTTTAGTCACTTTAATAAAACTACACATGATTTATGAAATATTTCATAACATTACTGTTGAAATTACAGTTTTTCCAAAGATATTTTTATCAGTAATTTCTGAGATTTGTTTTTAATATCTAATGATTTTATTATAAGTCAGTTTTATGAAACTACAGATGGTATATGAAATATTTCTTGATATAACTGTTTAAATTACAGTTTTTCCAAAGATATTTTATCTGTAATTTCTGAGATTTGTGTTTAATCTCAAATAACTTTATTATATGCATCATTTATATTACTATAATTTCATGCCTGGTAGATACACTGTAGTTTATAAGAGTTTAAAACTAAAGTTTTGTCATCGCAGCAAATATGCAAGTGCAGTATTTATGCAAGAAATAGTTCAATTTTACTGCAGAGCATTATTTTTGTTTTGTTTTGTTGTTTGTGTGTGTGTGTTATTTCTAAGTTGTTGTATCTTGAGTTTCAGAGGGGTCAGTTAAGACTTCATGTTATAAAAGATAACTGTAATGCACCAAACCAGTTGAGTTACAGATGTTAATATTAATTTAACATACACAAATTCAGAATTCTGCATTTCTTTCAATGACCTACTTTTGTTCAATTTTTAATTTTCCTGAGGAAATTAACATTGGGATAAAATATAACTGGGATAGCTGATTGGAAGTTTAATGAGGAATCAAAATTAGCAAACTATTGAACTTATTATTAGATTTGTGTAACTGTATTCATATATACATTTTTTAAAGTATTCTCTACAATACAGATTATTCCCCTATATATATATATATATATATATATATATAGATATATATATATATATATATATATATATATATAGATATATATACTTCTAAAAACATTCTGAAAACACATTTTTGTGTGATCCTGATACTTTTTAAAATTTAATCTTATAGTTTTGTAAATTAATTACATGGCAATTTATTGTTAGGTTCTAATATTAATTAAACTGTTATTGTATTTGTTCTATTTTGTAAATACTTAAGCATAAAATAAAGTTAAACATATTTTAATTTTTATAGTACCAGCATTGTGCCAGACTGCAAGAGATAAATTTTCTGGTGTCCAAGATTTATATTCTAAGTTGCGTGAAAAAGTACCAGAGGAGGAATATTTCAGGTTAGTTATTACCTTGATATAGAATTCTAAAGTATTTATTTCTATAGCTTGAATGAATTTTAAGTACTCTCTTATCTTTTATGAAAGGAATATATTTGAAAATTATATCTAAAATATTAAATTGAAAGATCTATTGAAATGTCTCTAATACAGTTCCTCAAAAGTTTAGCTTTGTGGTTGGTTAGTTACTCTTAAAAATTGATTGTGATATTAAAGGAACTGGCATATGTAATATGAAAATGAGCATAATGTATTTTTAAATCAGTAAGAACAAATTTGTAAGCTATCTTGTTCTTTTAGAACATTGAGAAAATAAGCTAAGGAGAAGTATATTTTAAAGCAGGGGTGTCCAACCTTTTAGCTTTCTTGGGTCATATTGAAAGAAGACAAATTGTTTTGGGCCACACTAAAATATACCTAACTTTAAAAATAGTTAATAAGTAAAAAAAGTATAGTATAAAGTTAACATTTTTCATTATAAATGTTATTTATAATTATAAAGAAAACTATAGGAGTCCTACTAATGCCTCAATATAGGAAACTAATGCATCAATATCTGGGTTAATTGAAGTGGTTGCCATTCTCAGGGATTTCTCAATATGTTCATCCAATATTTTGGTTCTAATTTGACTCTTAGTCTGCTTCACTCTTGAAAATAGTCATTCACAGATGTACGGGTTTCCAAACAATGATGACATGAATAATGAATGACTATGCAGTGAGGGATATTTATCTTTCGGCAGTTATGATTTACAAAAGTCCAACAAAGGGACTTGATTGAATTTCTCTTTAAGTTGGATGTCAGGTTGAAACTGTATGCATTTGCTGACAGCATATCAAATTTTTGTTAATTTTTATGTTTTTTGCCATCTAAGGTCAAGCTAACTCACTCTGTGGTACTAGGTATACAGAAAGTGCCACTGTTCTAGTGTTAATCTTACAACTTTCTGGGCCACATGCGGGCCGCGGGTTGGACACCCCTGTTTTAAAGGGTTAGGCAGAAATTGTGCATTTGTAAGTATTTTATTAAGTATGCAGATTCTAACAAAAGGATATAGTAGTTCCTTACTTAAACAGAAAAATTAATAAGTTGAAGTTGTGAAGTTCTGATTAGCTACACATATTTTCTAGAAAAATGTTATATAAGTGTAAATGGGTGCCAGTATTGGAGCAAACATACAGTGGTTATTAGTTTGTTAACAAAGTAATACCACAAGAGTAACAAATGAAAATTCCTGTTGTGCACATAGAGAAAGAACCTGTATGTAGCACAGGGGTGTCAAACTTGTGGCCTGCGACGAACATTTTTGCAGCCCGGCCAATATATTGGCACACAATAATATATGTAAAATAACCGATGCAGAATTATAATAAGATAGGAAAAATTTGCTAAATGTTTTTTTAATTATACTCATTTTTTGCTATTATTAAACAAAATGTGTATATTTATGTTGAATATACTGTAATTAGGTAAATACGTTATTTAAGCATAAATAATATCTAAAGTATGTCAAAAGTTATTTTACTGACTTTTTTACAAATAAAAAATGTTGAAAAAATTTTTAAAAATACAAACAAAATGCTTTTAGAAAAGTTGATTAAAAGTTCAACTATTAAATAATTAGCAGTAATTTGTTGTTGAACGAAAAGCTGAAAATATAGATTATTAATAAGATGTCCTGTTAAAAAATATGTAACAGTTGTGGCCCACCTATAGTTAAACCTTGTTTGTTTGGCCCAAGTTAGATTTTGAGTTTGACACCCCTGATGTAGCATATATAAGAAATGTAAAGCGTATCAATTAAAAGAAGTTTGGATGATGATCAAAACTTCCAATAGTATGTGGAGAAACTTAATGGTTCTCTTGTAATATGTAGGAGTTTGATTGACAAAATTAAGAAAGGCATGAAATTAGTTGAAAATTACTCTGTTATGTAGTGTACTTTCACACTATATCATTGTACCATTGGACAAAAAGGAGAACTGGAAAGACAAATTTCAACTTTTTAATTTGAAATGTCATTCTGACCCATAAATAAGTAAATGAGAAAATAATTATGAGTTCAGTCAAACAAAAATGACTAGTTAAAATTGAATGTTTATTTTAGTAAAAGGACTAAATGTCATACTACTCATCATTGTTGACCCACTTGTCATCTTTGTACTCATATACAAAGATTATACTTAATCCAAGTTTTTTTGGTTAGTTTGTTTAAAAGTTATTTATTTTAAAATTAAGCATTGTGTTAATATTTTTTGAAATTTATATTTTAGTTTGTATTGAATAAGTTAATTAAAAGATTACTGTAGAATATGTTAAACTTAATGCTCAAAACAACTGTTTCGTTAAAACTTTATTGTGCATTATCTTACAGTATAAAAATACTTTTTGTTATGTGCTGTGTAATGCAAGTAAAATTCCTGAAGATTCTATACATTAGTTATGTTAATTCGTGGAAAACAACCATTTCTGTATTTCCAAAGAAATTATTGCTACACATATAACTACATTTTATGTTAAAATCTTTTCTTTTTAAAAAACTCACTTTATTTGAATATGAAAAAGCGTAAATTTTGCCAAAATATAGTGTATAAAAAGAAATGAAAAACAAGAAGTTATTTGGCTAATTTTCTTATTAATTTATGTGGACTAAGAAAATGTCAGAGAAAATGCTTGAATGATAAAAAGCGGTTTTTCGTTGGTAGGTATTATCTTCAAGCCTTATAAAAATTCAAATATATTTTTATCATCAGTATAAAAATGTTTAGTATTTCTTGTTGGGAAAATCTTGATATTTTACTCTGGGTAAAGCTGGAAAATTCAAGAGAATTTATTCCATGACTGTTATGAAGATACTTGTCATAATATGTATATTATATTTAAGGTGTTATACAAATGATTATGAATTACTGTTAATGTCAAACCTATTTTTGCCATAAATTATGAAATTAAATAAATTTTTAAAATAATGAAGACCCTCTAGTTTGTGTATATCTAGTAGTATACTAGTACAAAATGAAAAGCATTGAAGATACTTAAAAAATCATGTAGTGTAATGAAACAATGGATAATCATAACCTGTGGAATACATGTTATGGCAAATGACAATTCATTAATAAGTTAAAAAATAGTCGGTTTGGAATTTAACTCAATTTTATAAAATCTCTGTGTAACAATATTAGAAGGCCGGAAAAAAATCCTAATAAAAGAGTTATTGTTAAAGAGATTTTTCCATCTATACAAAGATGTCTAAGCAAATTAAAGCCTGTGTATGTACAGGTAACCCTCCTATAACACGGTAGATAGGTTCCTGGAAAATACCGTGTTGTGTGAAACCGTGTTATAGTAGCATTTACATAACCTAAGTTTAGATGAAAGTTACCTTTTCATGGGATATTTAGAATAACATTAAAAATTGATTGATATATATACATATTTATATTTAGGTATCACGAGCATTGGAGGTTTGTAACACAGAGACTTGTTTTTTCTGCTGCTTTCATTATCTTCTTGGAAACAGGAAAGCTTATTGAAAGGGAGATGGCTGCAGAATTTTTAGGAAGTTAGTATATTTTTTAATTTTATTTTAAAACTAGTAAGCTTTGATGATGCACTGTTAGTTTATGCCTGAAATATATTTAGTTTGAATTTTTTTTAATATGTGATTCATAAAAAGCAGTAAGTGTTATTTACTTTTATTTGAGAGAAAAAAAAAATAAACTATATTATGTCTGACAATAGATTCAAGAATATTTTGACTAAACAAATATGTATTATATCTGAAGCCTATATGTTTTTGTATGAGAGAGGAGAGAAAAATAATCTCCTGTAGAAGTATTCAGCACACTGAAAAATATTTTCTGTCTGTTCTGTATGTTGAAGTGATAGCAGTAGCTCCCTAGAGTATGAAGATTCAAACAAAAAAAACAAAAAACAAAAAAACTCTTTGAATAGAACCCTTTTAGATGAATAATATAAAAACAACATTGAAAAGTTTATAAAAATATATTAACATAATCTGACCCATATCCATCCTTTATCATATGACAATTTTTCCTTGAAACTGCAAATGATCTTCTATGTTTCACCATAAAAGTTTTACTATGATTGTTAATTCTATATATATCTACATGTTTCAGTCAGTGCAGATCCTGATGACCCTTTTCATATTGAACTGGATGATTTCCTGTTGGGACTTTTAATATTAGCTGATGAACTGGCAAGTTTTATTTTTATTAGCATGTTTCGATTAAATTTTGTACAATCTGAAGCTCAGTTTGTCCATACTGCATATCCATTACCATTCTGTTATTCATTAAATATACCTGAATCTTAATTTGAAGTAGTAAAGTTAGAATTAAGTTGTATCATCCCAAATCAAAAATGTTTTAAAATTACAATTTTTGAAGTATTTTGAAGCAAAAGGAATGAATAGTGGAAAGAATTCTCCCCTCGTGGTTATACCATAATTTTGAGCAGTGAATATTTAATATCTTCTACAATTGTATCTTTATTTTTTTACTTACTATTTTTCTAGGCAGTTTTTTTGTTTGTGTTCTATTTTTAAATTCTTTCCATCCTGTATCATATGACAGTTTTTCTTGTGAAGTTCAAGTGATTATCTTGATATATTTCACAATATGGCTGTTAAATATGTGGCAGCACCTCTCTTGATATTTTTTCAAATTATAGTGCCTCAAATTTGTTTTAATTTTTTTTTTTTTTACTTATAGGGAAAAGATTACATTGAAATTAATAGTTTAATTGAAAAAAAATCTTAGCAGCTTGCTCAATTCTGTGAGAAAGTAAAGAACTCAAAGTCATACAGGCAGCGAGTTCATTTTGATCAATTTATGAAAGCATTAAACACTTTTAATATTTTGCAAATGCCTCAAAAGAAATTTATTACTAAGTATATTAACATCTAGTGAACTAGTAAAACATATTCTGTCTTTTTTTTTCTTCCTTTCACTGCTTTAATGATTAAAAAGTAAAGGGATAATGTTAAAAGTCAGTATAGTGAAGAAGTTATAAATTTGGATGCAATATCTTATTATGAATAAACAGGAAAACCAACATAAATAAAGCACAAATAGCAATAAGATGCAATTATTTTGCATACAGCTGTTTCGAAGCTAAAAAGGAGCTTCTTCATCAGTGCAACGAACTTAGTGGCAGCTCAAAAAGCCGAAGACTAAGCCAAAAGTGGCTTTATTTACATTGGTTTTCCTGTTTATTCCTCGAGCACAAAGGTTATATCTTTTCTTTTCAAAATCTTATGAGTCTTATATGATGTTGAATCAGATCCCATTGGAATTTTAAAGTGTTTAATTCTGGTTAATTACTTTTCCTTGGGGGGGAGGGAGGGGTCTTGTTTTAGTTTTAAGTTCAGTTTCTTTATGCTCTTTTGGATTTTTTCTCTCGCTCCAATATTTCTGTGCCTTTTTTAAACTATTTTAAACATATAGAGTTTTAACACAATCTTTATCTCGTGGACAGACTCAGCTGTTTAAAAAAAGAATCCCAATCAACCAGCAATGAAAATAGAGAACTTTAAAATCTTTTATTCCTCTGTGAGTAGGATTAAACAAATTTCTGTACAGAACTCATGGGGTTGTTACAGAAAGGGGTAACTAAAGGGTTTTGTTCTGTAGGAAGGCATGATCATACCTCTTTTTTTCACACTCTGTATGATAGATTGATTACATTTCTTTAATGAATTACTAATAATACTCGATACATAATTTATAAAATACTCAAATATTTTATGGTGTATGATTTCAGACTAGACTGTCATTGAATAGTGCTACCTATGGTGATTACAAGCGTCCAGTGGAGATAGCTGAATTTGTGTCTGATATGAATGCTGGATTTCGATTACTTAATTTGAAAAATGACACCCTGAGAAAGAAGTTTGATGGTTTAAAATATAACTTAAAGAAAGTAGAAGAAGTTGTTTATGATTTATCCATCCGAGGGTTAATTAACTCTCAATCAAGCTAAGTATCCAGAACATCAGTCATGGAGACCATATTTAATTTCCATTTGACCTCCTTACATGTGACATTTTTAACTATTATATTAAAAATGATATGCTTTTATATGCATAATTATTTACAATAAAATTCCAAAATATATTTTTGGTTCTTGTGTTTGTTTGTGTTCTTTTTCTTTTAGTGTGCCTATGAGTTGTTCATTTTATGCCTACAGGCAGGCTATTGTTGCTTGTATAGATTGTTGCTAAGTCATGCCCCTCTTTCTACATGCTCTGATATAACAGGAGACTAAAAATGCATTCTGAAAGAATTTCATCTTGAGTAAGTTAAGACTAATAAATTAAAATATAACTATAATAAAAAGATGATGTTGATTTGTTAATGAAAAATCATAGTCAAAAAATCTTTTAAAGGTATATAAAAAATTAAGTATAAAATATAAAGGACAAAACATTATTAATTAAGGACAAAACATACAGTATACTGGCAAATGTCAGCAGGATAAAAAATCAAATGACATATCTAAAAGAAAAAAATATATGGACATGGTAAAATGAAGCAAAGACCATATAAAACATGTTAGTTGTTATCACCATTGATTTCAATCAAAACAAAAACTAAATAAATAATTTCAAAAACTTTTGTTTTTATTCACTTTTTAAAGACAATTTCACCAGGAAATAATACAGTTATATCTCACTAAATTTAATGGCAACTTTTCAGTAAATACAAATATTAGATCAAAATGACTGCATTTACAAAACTATAATAAAAATCTTATTAAAAATTATACAATCTGCCAGAAAAAATTAAATAAAAATATAGTTATTTGATAACATTTTAATATAAAAAATTGAATATCAATAAGTTATTTACCAATGTTGAGTCTCACAACATATCGAATAATAAACAGTTTTTTACATTGTGTAGACATACATAATAACAAAAACTAACGATCAATGAAAAAAAAAATGCAATGTATAGTAATAAAACTACAAGCTAAAATGGAAAAATCACACTTGGCAAAATATGAAAAAGATATATATCTATCTAGAGCTGTTTTGAGAGGAAAATGAAAATTCTAATTTATCATACAAAAATGAAATTTTATCTGAAACATTTCTGGTCATTTAAAAAAATATTAGAAAGTTAGTATTAATAATAGTGTATTACGCTTAGACTAAAATGGAAAAATAATGCACACATTTTAGACACAGAAAATACAGACTTCTATAAAGAAAGTGGTAATTTATAAGAATGTACGATATGAAGGATCTGAGGAAAGCAATGAAAAATACAAAAATAACGATGTAATGTTAGAGAAAAAAATTAACGAAGTTCCTTTTAGATCACAAACTTCTAGAATCCTCATTGGTATAGTAAAAAATGCATAATACTACTAGAAATAAAGATATATAGTTACCACGCTAACTCAACTGTCTACTTATGAGCTTTCAAATTTTACAACTCTAGAAATAATTTATAGTAATAGCATCAACATAACAATGAGATATATTTATTAAATGCTCTTTTTATGGTGATGAATTTCACATAAAGGAAAATAAATGAAGACATTTTTATATACTAAATGAATATCCTTAGTTATAGACAATATGGGATAATATACTAAAATTACATAAGGAATTTTTTTTTTCAATAAGAAATTCTATACTGGAAACTGTTGTATAAGAAATAAAAGAAACCAAAGAATAATGTTCCCTCCTCCGTTACTAAAAACTAGCATCTACACTAATTAAAGTGGTTAAAATAAGCTACTCAGAAAAAGAAATATTACTTTCACTCTAAATTTATTGAACTGAACTCTTTAAGCAGAGAGGAGGGAGAAGAATTTTTTACAAACATTTACTTATGAATTTAATCCTTAAGATGAATTGATTAACTGATTTACGCTACGAGAGTAAAAATGCATATTTCTGTTGAACAGGGAAACACATAAAAGAATAGATAAATCATGGCAATTAAAGTTAAAAGAATCAATAATGCAGTATTTTTTACTTCTAAAATTAACTCTATTACAGATTTTAGGCTTAATGGCTTGAATTTCACAGCCCTAGTTTATAAAAATATGTTAATTTTAAATCCCAGAAAATTTAATTGTATTTTAGATCTATGAAACTGTGGATTCACGGAAGAAAAAATTACATTCATCCTTCACTTAGTCTTATTATTAAAATGTCAGTTTCTTAAAAATAATAAATGTATATTTAAAAATACCTGACTTACATGTGTTCATTTATAGACTGAGTACATGTAAGAAATTTGAAATCGGAGAAAGCAGTATTCACATTAAGAACATTAAAATTATACTAGTATAAAAACAATACAGAAAATGTACATTTTGCCACAAAATAATAATCTATACAGCAATCATCATTCTGAAGTAAATGGTGATTCACTATTGACAGACTGCCTATGAGGAAAAGCTCAATTCAGTAACCTAAAAAAAGAATTAGTTAATGAATCAGGGAAAAACAGGTTTCTAAATTTTGAAATTAGGTAATTAAGTTTTTATTAACATTCTGAATGGATAAATAATGAAGCCTAAGAGAAAACTAAAATTTGAAAGGTTGGTTGGTTAAATTTTTAAGCACCATGGTAGTCATTCCACAACATAAAGTTTAAAAAAAATTAAACTGAAATAAAAATAATTTATTCACAGCCGTGGTTCCAAACATGGGTGGTACCAACCCCTCGGTGGGCACTGAGAACATCTAGGGGGTCACTGCTGGTCCAAGATATAATAGAGGGCCGTTGAGGACCCCCCCCCCCTCCCTTAGGCTACATTCGTAACAACATGCTGAAAAGTCTTATTAATAAAAATAATTATTTCAAACATAAAAGCATGTTTGAACCAACATATACCACCTACTTCTCAGCTAAACATGTTTGTACTAGCCTGTATGCACACAATCACATTTTACAAGCTTGAGCAAGACATGTATTTTCTAAGTCCTAAGAATGTTATTGCATATACAGAGCACCTAATCTGTTGCATTTTCTGTCGGGTTCATTGAACATTAGTATAAATAGAGTGAAATTTTTTAAAAAACAATACCAGTTTGTTTCGATACTCCTTTAAAGAAATTATTGTAAAACTAAAGTTCAGCGTAGTGCCTATTTATACAGTGATCACAAAAAAAAAAAAAAAAAAGGATAACTTATGTTGTGTACTTAATATTGTTTTCACAAATAATTTTGGCCAAATAGGTGTGAATATTTGCTTGTTTTATATTTACTATTATTATATATTTGAAATTTTGTACAAGATTGTTATGTATTATATTAGTAAAAGGTATTTATGTAACGTAAACCTACAGTTGCCAGATGTCCCGGTTTTCTGTAATTGTTCCAGTTACCAAGAACATGTCCTGGTGTCTTGAAAGCATATTTCAAGACACTATAATTATTCCAGTTTACAATTGATTTAATTATCATTAGATAAAAGCCTATAAACAGTTTTAAAAACATTATTTTTTTTCTTCTTACAGGTACACTTTCCTAGACACTGAAACAAACGAATAATGGCATTTTTAATTTTCTCCCCTCCCCAAAATGTAGGTTTTTAATATCTGGCAGCCCTACATAAACCGTGTTAAATGGGGGGGGGGGGGGGGCTGCTGATTGGATTACTATTTGAAAAGGAGGGCTCCAACGAAAAAAGGTTGGGAACCTCTGGGTTATTGAAGCATTAAAAATACAGTGAGGCATTTTTGAGCAAATATTAATAAAACTAACACACAAGAATCTGATCTCCGTACCAGATTTAGCATTATCCAGGGTGCACCTAAGGGAGGCCTGCTACTCTACACACACACACACCCCATAAAAAAAAAAATGAAAATTTTTTTTTTAAAATTACACGAGCTTCTTGAATATATGTATATGGATAAAAAATGAATCTTGGCTATGAGATCTTTACATTAGCACATTCCTCTATTTTTTCTTCTCAGGGTATTTTTTGAAGCATGTAGAACCACTTTTCATAAAACATAATCCTACGTTGGAAGTTTTGCACATGTACCGCGACCTATGGGGTTTCTGCTTAGTGCTGCAGTATGTGCATCTTCTTTGTGCTCCTTTCACCGGCATGTGTTCCACATTGGTGAAACGTTTTTCTTCTGAAACACGCACTTTATAGCGGGGAGCATCTTGGGGGCTTTAAGAAAGGTTTCTTTACAAAGACGGAGTTGTAACTTTCCCCATTTTGCATAGAGAATAAATTAGAGCTAAACGGAATTGTTTAGCAGTGTTTATTTCCCTGTCTGTTAGCATTTTGTGCAATACGTAGCTATTTATCACTGCAGCATCAAATTGGGATACGTGTAAAAATAAAAACAGATAACGTAAACATAACACTCGCCGCCTCGCGTCCAAACGACATCAACATTCCAATGACTCAGTGCTCTTCGCGGTGAAAACTCACTGCCATGTGATGCAGTGAGCCCCCTGTGGGCACACCGAATATATATCGCCTGATTTTAGGCAACCTTCCAACATAAAAAATTTAAAATAATACAGAATAGATAGATTAACCTACAAACTACAAAATTACATAGAATTTTTTTTTTCATTGATATATTTTATACTTAAAAAAAATTTGAAACATTTCATTGAAAACTCAGAGTTTTCAGAAACGTATCATATCCCGAAATTATTGATCGGCTTGTGTGGTGCTGCCATCTAGTATAAAAAAAAAAGGGTTAAAACTAACTAATAGACTAGTTTTTCAGGTATTTCCGTTTATTTTTGAGGTCTGAAGAGGCAATTACAAAGGTGTGACCGCACTGGGCTCACCGAGTCGAAAAGGATTAACAGAGTTGGTATCATGACACACTTAAGAATACAATACACATTTTGCCGGGAAGAAAAAAAAAAAAAACCTAGAAACCAGAAATCAATGTCTTACACAAGCAATGTGACAAACGATGGAGATTACTTACATTCTTTAAGAATCAAAGCTTGAGTTTTGAACATATTGTTTCTTGAAAATAAATTGTGAGATAACAGGAGTGGAGAAATTCAAATAATTTTATATCAAGATTGCAATATATTTAATATACTATGTAGCTGGTCAAAGACTGCAAGTTGACTGTAATCTGTAGCAACCAGCTTTAGAATTTTTAAATTTTTAACCAGTTTTCAGTTATGCATTAGTGAAAAAATTAGTGGCTACAAATATGATAGTATATTTTTAAAAAATCACTTAGACAAAAATGTTCACATTTCTTACAGAAAAGCAATCTTACATCCTTACAAACACACATACACAGAAGAAAAGTAAAAATATTACAAGGGTTCATTTAAAATTCAAAAAAGTGCAAGGTGTTCTGCTTTATGTAAGGCATATTTGTATCAAATAGTTATCTTCATACACTTCTGAACATGTGCAAATGCAGTACTCTTGACTGGTATTTAATAATTACTTTTTTCTACCAATTTGTAAATTAAAAACAGGCTAATTTTAACTTCCTGAAGTGAGGTTTCTTCAAAACAAAATGTGCATGCAAATTTTTTTTTAAAGGAGAGGGGGGGGGGGGAGAAATTATGAATGGATCAAGACAGCACGTTTGCTCTATATTTTTCATGGCGCCATCAATTGTTCAAATATGCAACTAGTTTTCATTATAAATATAATATAATATTAGCATTCAATCTTTATTTGAATATAGGTACTGTAAATATTCCAATAGTATATGTCTCTATTACATTTATTCTGGGGGGGGGGCAAAATATTGTAACTTTTCCAAGGAGGCCGATATCCATAAATTTGTAAAGCACTGCTTTAGGATAATTCAACAAATTTTTTATTTAGAGTGATAATATGAATACAGTTAGTTGTAATTTTAATTCTAAGCTTTAGTTTTGTGGCAAAGTTTTAACTCGTCATTTCAGTTTGAAAAGGCATTTAAAAAAGAAAATCGTAACATGTGTGTAATTAAAAAGATCTTAAAGTATGTACCTATCTTTTGGGCACTTTTTTTTTAAAAATGTGAAACTTTTTTTAAACACATGTTTTTAGTTAAAACAGGGAACAAACCCTGGATTTAAAAAAAAAAAACTTATGGGAATTTTGTTACGGAATTGAGCCGCTAGAACCTGGCGGCTCCCCCAACCAAGAAAAATAGTTAAGATTTGGGGGCAGGAATGCCCCAAACTTTACTGATAGCTAAGAGTGCAGAGTCGTACTGACTAGCAGGGAAGGTTGGACTCTTAATATTTAGATATAGTCAGAGCAACGCTAGCTAGCTTGTGGTGTGATATGCAAGATGTTAAAAAGACGTACGAAGGTCTAAGTAAAATAAAAATACATTTATTTAGTTGGAAAAAATAATACGACATTAAAGTGTCTTGTTTACAGACGCACTACACAGCTCGTAGTGTTATTCTAAAAAAGTTGGCTTCGAAGTACTCTTACCGAGGTGTAGAGAAAAATAAAAAGGGTTAACTCACAGTTGGTCGAGGCAAAGTTTTACCATCGTAAAAATACGTAACGTAGATAGTGCCTTTCGGGCACAAAAACCATTCCTTGGCTACCTGCGGGCATGCAAGGCCGAGACGACTAGGGCATCGGTGTCGGTGCACTGCTGGCAAGTTGGTCGCCGCCTCCAAATACGGGTTCTCGGTAGAGCCTGGCTTTCAAAAACGAGCTGCGCTGAGTCGTGCTAGATCACCTCATCTCTCCCCACCAACTATCACTCACTATGTCTGTGATCGGGTTGGGTATTTATACCGGCGTCGACCGCCGCGCTCCCTTGTGGCAGGAGAATAGCAAAGTTAATTATGCTAATTTTACTTGATGTGAGTTGACGTCATTCTTAGTTGATGGTATGGCATCATCGTTGGGTGAATGACGTCATTAGGCTGGCATGACGCAACTGGCGTCTGACGATGCTTACACATTGCTGTGGAGGTGGGAAATGATGTAAATACATCGCTCTTTCTACATGGCTGGAAGGTTAGGGGAAGAAGAGGAAAGCTAATCAGGATTTTTCCCTAACAAATTTTGATTATTAACTTTTTAAATTTAGGCAATATTTAGTCTAATTTTAGTAAAAATTATTGCTTATGCCAGCGGTTCTTAACCTATGGGTCGCGAAGCATATTTCTTGGGTCGCGCTGAGTCGAACCAAAAAAGTTAGTAATACACCAAATAATAAGTAATACCAACACCTCCTAGAAGAGTTATTCCCTAATACAATGTTTCGGTTTTACCGCTCTTCGCGAATGGCCTTCCGGAAGTGACGTCCAATTCCTGTCCTGAGGCTTTCTCTTCTAGGAGGTGTTGGTAATACGCACGCCATTGCTTTGCGTGCACGCAGACTCAGTAAGCTGTCTGTCAAAAACTCGTTTCTGCGTATTGTGTTGTGAATAACAGTGAAACGTGAATACAAGCATTTTAGAAACAAATTTTGTCTTATTATTAATAGTGGAGTGATCAAGCTGCAGTGCTAATTGTAAAATTGTAATCACCCTAATAATGGCAAAACGTGAATACAAGGAAGCATTTTTAGAATTAGGTTTTACTTGCATTTATGATCGAGGAGTGAACAAGCTGCAATGTGTGTTGTGCAGTGAAATATTAAGTAATGAATCGATGAAACCGACCAAATTAAAAAGACATTTTGATGCAAAACATAAAAATTTTTCCTTTGAGGGAAAAGATCGTACTTTTTTCGAAAGAAAAGAAGCCCATTTAAAAAGACAGCGTTTGGATGCACCAAGTAGTAGTGGTTTTATAAATTCTGCCAAACAAGCTACACTTGCTTCTTTTCATGTGGCTTGGCATATTGCAAGACAAAAGAAACCCCATAATATTGCTGAAAAACTTATAAAACCTGCTGCCATTGACATGGCACGTATCATGTGCAGAGATGAAAGTTCAAAGAAATTACAAAAGATACCATTATCAAATGATACAATTCGTTTACGAATTAATGATATGTCATTTGATATTAAGAATCAACTTATTTCTGCTATAAAAATTGCTGGTTTATTTAGTATTCAACTGGATGAAACGACAGATGTAAGTAAAGATGCTCAACTCATGGTTTACGTGCGGTATCCAGGTTTAACAGATATACAGGAGGACATTTTATTTTGCAAACCAATGTCGACAACAACTAGAGGTGAAGATATTTTTCTTATGGTCGATTCGTTTTTTAAAGAAGAAGGATTAAATTGGAATCAGTGTTTCAGTATTTGCACCGACGGTGCAGCTGCCATGACAGCATCTCAAAAGGGATTTTCGACAAGAGCAAAACAAATGAATCCACAAATTATATCGATTCATTGTTTGTTACATAGACAAAATCTTGCTTCAAAAAAATTATCACCCGAATTATGTTTCGTTTTGGATGAAATTGTTGCGGTAGTCAATTTTATCAAATCAAGAGCTCTTAACTGTAGAATTTTCCGTGAACTGTGTTTCGAATTTGGTGCAGAATACGAACATTTATTATATTATTCTGAAGTTAGATGGCTGTCCTGGGGCAAAGTTGCTCAAAGAGTATTATCATTACGGACAGAAGTCGAATTATTTTTGAGAGAAAAGAAACACCCATTAGCATCTAAATTCTCCGAGTTGAAGTGAATTACTCAAGCTGCTTATTTGTCAGATATTTTATTTGAAATAAATAATCTAAATACGTCTATGCAAGGACGTAATCATACTATTATTGAATTAACTGAAAAAATTACATGTTTTAAAAATAAACTCAAATTATGGAGAAATAAGGTTGAAGTAAAGAAACTTGCTTCATTCCCGACTCTTAATTTACTTGTTGAAGACAATAATATTGATATCACAGATTTTGAAATACAGAAAATTATTATTAATCATTTAGAAAAACTAATAGCAGACTTTGATCGATATTTCCCTGCAGACGATGTTTTCAAATATAATTGGGTTCGAATGCCATTTAATTTTGATGTAAGTGATTTGCATGTGGAATTTGTTAATATTAATCAATTTCAAGAACAATTAATAGAAATACAAAGTGACCAAGCACTTCGATACAATTTCTACAAAAACACTGAATCTTTATGTGCTTTCTGGTTAAAATAAAAAACCGAAAAGCCAATAATTGTTAAAGAAGCCCTAAAAGTATTATTGCCCTTTTCAACAACATATATGTGTGACGCTGGTTTTTCGGCTCTGTGTGTAATCAAAAACAATTACCGGAACAAGTTAAATCCTGAAATAGATATAAGGTGCTCCTTGACAAGCATTCAACCGAGGTTTGAAGATCTTTCAAAATGTATTCAAGCACAAGGTTCTCATTAAAACTGTATGACTTGCATTTAAAATTTAAAAGACTTAACATATGTATTGATATTTCTTTTTTTTTTAGGAATAAGTTAAAATGTCAATTATTTTCAAAAAGTTATAAATATATTTTAATTTGGTCAATAAAAATTATTAAAAACACTTGATTATTAATTAAATTTTCCTTGGATCGAAAAGTACTTTTGTTTATCTTTATTATTAAAAAAATAAATAAAAAATTTGTAAGTTAAAAAAAATCCTCATCATAGGATTGAAGATTTTTTAAAAATATGATCTAAAATAAAGCAATGAAAAAATTTTGACTTTCTTTTTGGGTCGTGACATGAACATATTTCTCAAATTTGGGTTGCGGCTTAAAAAGGTTAAGAACCACTGGCTTATGCCAAACCTTCTATAGCAAAATCTAACCAATATATTTAATTTTTTTCAACAATATATTAATAAATCTGTTATGCTAATTGAGGGCCCGTAACGTGTTCAAGTGATGTTAATTTTTAAGTTTAAAAATCTGTATCTACTGAGGAAGATGTATGTGTAATATATAATCGCACTTCAGTAAAAATATGTAAGGTGGTGGCTTAGGTTCAGTGTTTGGTGAGCTGGTGAAAGATTTAAATCTTAAAATATTAAAGTAGAAATGTAAATATCCTTTTTTTTTCTTAGTCCCGTAAAATCAAACATTTCTCTAACTTACTCCTGTCTTGCGGTTGCTATGCAGTAATCCAATACGTCTTGTGCTGCCATTTTGGTTCGGGCGTGCGTTGCTTGATCCCCACGTGAGGGGGAAGGCAATAATATCGAAACCAGCCCAAAGGAATGTTGATGATTCCCACAGAAGCGCAGGCTCCCGGCACCCCTTTTCTGGAGCACCGGCCCTGCACGCGGATGGATACAGTGCTAGGTGCAGGCAACGTTCCCAGCGAAAAGTATTTAAAAGATAATAAAAAGCAAAGTTTTGTGCAGAAAAAAAAATAATATGATGGTCAACAACAAGTTGTATAAACAATGCTCCCAGTTTCGGCGTGTGTCGTACACTGGGGCTTCGCCCCGCACGGGAACTCCTTTTTCGTCGCCCGGCTACGGGAGCGGAGGTTTCTTGGAGAAAAAAGTTTTGCGTGGGAGTTGGTGACTCTCGAAAAAAAGACTCCCTGCTGTCTGCTATGCTTGACTGTTTCTCTTGGTCTCCGCCGTGACTGATCATGCCCGCCGAGTTCAGTGCCGCTTCTGCCGACTGCATGGAAGGCCTGGAGGACGTAATGATGTAGTCACAGCTTATCATTGGAAGGCATGCCTCTGTCTATTCCTGTCTATATTCCCTTTCTTTCTCTTTACAACCTCTCCTTTTCTTTTTTTTTAGTTAAAATACAGCCGGCTAAGGTAACATGCATTTTTATTATAAATATTTTTTTTTGAGCTCATTTAAGTTAATAAGGAGTAATAATTCGTCACCAGCCACCTCTAGTTTAAAATGTATGATGTAATATTTCAACTGTAAAAAAATGTAAATTAATGAGGCATTGTTAATAATTGTAATTGATATTTTAATATGTGTTTGAATTTAATAAATTGTTGTTGCCTCTACCCTTGAATTCTGTCGTTTTGAGTTGGTTTTGCTTGTCATATCACCATATTAACATTTTAGCATGTCTATTTTTTTTTAAGTAAAGAATGCTATACGATCACTCTCCTTTACACTATGTGTAGAGTGGTTAACCTTAATAGTAAATTAAAATATAACAATAGTAACTAACCCAAGTAAGAACAATAACAAATCACTTATCTGAGTTATGAAGCAAACGATTACCAATACCTCTTTTTCTTCTTCGCTAGCACTACAGCCTGTTATAGGCCAAGGCTGTCTCGCCAATTTTTCCCCACCTAGCTCAATCCTGTGCAATGGCCCTCCATCGGTTCACTCCAATTGTTCTTAGATCCTTTTCTACCTCATCCAACCATCTGGTTGGGGGTCTTCCTCTTCATCGCCTTCCCTCCAAATTTGAAAAGGTAACTTTTTTTGTGAGAAACTTGTCATCATATTTGAATATGTCGCCTAGCCACCTAATGCGAATTGCTTTTGTCACCTTTAAGATGTCGGGTTCGCCATACTTTTTATATATTTCATGATTATAGGCGATTCTCCAAACGTTGTTTTGCATAATTGGTCCAAAAATCTTCCTCAAAATTTTTCTTTCAAAAATCAATAAATGATCCTCTTCTGCCCTGTTCAGGGCCCAGCATTCACTCCCGTATAAGACAACAGGTCTTATCAGTGTCTTATATAGACTTATTTTTGTTTTAATGCTGAAGAATTTGGATTTTAGTTGGTTTCTAAGGCCATAGAAACATCTATTAGCCATTGCTAGTCTGCTTTTAATTTCAATTTTTAGGTCATTGCAGCCTGAGATCATTGTGCCCAGATATTTAAATTGCTTTACATTCTCAAATGTCTAGTTATTGATCTCCAGAGGGGCTGTATCTATTTTTTTATTTGTTGCAATCTTAAATTTAGTTTTATCCTCATTGATGGTTAGACCCATCTTTCCCACTGCATTCTCAAGTAAAACGAAAGCCTCAACAACAGCTTGTCTAGTTTGCCCAATGATATCAATATCATTGGCAAAAGCAAGTAATTGGATTGTTCTCTGCTTTTAATTTCAATTTTTAGGTCATTGTTGCTTGAGATCATTGTGCCGAGGTATTTGACCAATACCTCTTAAATTTACTAAAATATACCGAATCTTGTATACACAACATGGTTTCTTTAAAAAATATTGATAAATTTTTCAATAAAAATAGCTCTTAAATTAATAAATACACAATTACAACCAATTTTTTACTTAATAACATACCAATAAATAAGCAGAACCTTGTGGCATAATTGTGTCTCAATACCTTAAAAACCTTTTAAGAAATGAGATTTTTTTTAAACTCCAAAAATGAAAAATGCAGTTTTCAAGAAAACAAATTAAGATTTTAATGTAGCCCCTCATATTATCACTCATAATAAATTAATATTATCACTAAAAATAAAAAATTTGTTGAATTACCCTAAAGCAGTGCTTTACAAATTTATGGACATCAAGGCCTCCTTGGAAAAGTTATAATATTTCGCCCCCCCCCCCCCCTCCCCAGAAAAAATGTAATAGAGACATATACTATTGGAATATTTACAGTACCTCTATTCAAATAAAGATCAAACTTTTGAACTTGATTTATTTGAAAATTTTCACTTTAGTCTGATTAAATTATTTATACATAGTAGAAAACACTACCTACAATTAAGGGGAAAACTTACCAGATACTGAAAATTCATTCAATGCAAAGTTCTGTGCCACTGATGTCATCAAAATGCTGAACCATTTTTTCAATCATCATATCATCTTTTGACTGTAAAGAAAAATATTCCCTTTAGAGACTTGTAATAATGATGTTTATGTGCCCTACTCAAAATAAGGCAAAAATATTTGAAGATATCATATTTAGAAACTCAGCATGAGACTGAAGAACCTTTCAATCTCAAGTATAAAAATTACTTGCAAATTCATTCACCTCCAGCATAACAGGCATCCTTAGACCTAGGTTTTGCCCTTGTTATAGGCTCCTCAGCAAGACATAGCCAATGAATATATTTTTTATTGTAAGGAAAGAATTTTAAATTTAATTCATAATAATGTATGTGATAAGAAATTTGTTTATGTTTTATAAATATATCATAGCAGAGAAAACTAAGTTTTGAAAATTCTTACCTTGTTAGTTTCCTTTTTCATAACTTCAGAAATTCTTTTAGTTCGAGCAAGGTGACTTTTGAAATTATCAGGGCTATGATATGCCTTTTTAGGTTTTAACACTGAATCATCTAAATTATCTGCTGTGGGTGGTTCAGTAAATTTCGTAATTAAATTAATGTGTACATTCTTTTTAGGAGATTTAAATTTAACAGGTTCTTTCTTTTGTGGTTTCTTAACTGGTGACTCAAATAAGGTGATATCTGCTTTCTTCACAGGCAAAGAATCATGGGTTTTAACAGGGAGTTTCACACTTTTTTTATCTTTAGGGTTTTTAACTTTAGAAACTATGCGGGAGATATCCAGTACCATCATTTTACCACCTAGAGGTTTTGTCCCAGGTTTTATTAACAGAGTTGAATCAGGTGTAGATGTCATTCTGGGAAGCAACAAAGATTTTTCTAACTCATCAGCTAAAGTTTCAAGAAAATTTTTATCATCTTGCGATTTTGATTTTGAGAGTACATTATCAAAATCTCTTTGATCTGAAATTATATTTATATCATCAACTTCAACAGTACTAAAAAGACAGTTTTGTCCGTTCTCATCAACAAAATTGGGAATGACATTTGATTTATCTGATAAAACAGTGGTAGTATTTACTTTCACTGCTGACGAATTACTGGTTATACAGTTTTGTCTGCCCTCATCAACAATAGCAGAAGCAATATTGACATCTGATATTTTATCTGATAAAAAATTAGTATCAGTTTCCATTGTTGCTAGATTACTGTTAATGACATCTAATTGGTGCTTTGTTTCCAATTTTTTTGGTCTTTTCTGAACAGGTTTTAATGTATTAGAAGAATATTTTTGATTAAAATTTACATTTTTATTTGATATTGTATGGCATTTATTTTTATTAACACATCTCTTCACATTTTTCTGAGAGTTAATTTTTTTTCTCTTATGTTTGGTTTCACTAGACATAATATCTTCATCTTGAGAAATGTCATAAATATCTACAAAGCTTTTTCGTTTTGTACTACGTTTAGGCTTATTTTCATTCAATTTCTTCCTCCATATGGGAACTGTTCCAGTATGGTTTACAATATTTTCACGTCTGGCACCTAGTTTATCATCAAACACATTCTCTAGATGAGAGTGTGTTTCAGAATTACCATTTGATACTTCACTCAAAGGAACTTTAACATTTGCTTTGTTACATATAATTCCTCTTTTGCTAGAAACACACATTTTTCCACTTGATTTCTTGCTCATATTTAAGATCCCAGTAATTTTGTTTTTTTCTTCAAATGTACATTTGAATTTGTCTTGAAAATTAACTGGGCTTAGTGATGCGCAAGATCTAATTTTTAAAGAATCATTTTGTCTTACCACTTGTCTTTTTGATCTTTTTTTAATTTTGTTTTCTTTCTCATGAATGGCTGATTTTTTTCCACAATTGTCTGTATTGATTTCATTTCCAATTTTTTTATCTGATTTCTTTAAGTCATTCAAAGAGTTATGATTAAGTATTTTTTTTTCACTATCAGTTTTGCCATGGACCCTCAGATTGTACTTTTTATTTAAGAGATTCTCTTTCTTGTCAGCAACTTTAACAGAATAGCTTTTTTCTTCTGATATTTCAGTTGTTCTCTCTGCAGAGGGCATAACAACACAGCTTCTTAGTTTCATCTTTCCAGTTGTAACTTGATGTTACATTAACTATAAAATTGAACAAACAAATAAGCCTTATAGTCAGCAAATAGGAATGGAAGAAATAAGGTACAGAGTAATATTACAGAAATAATACAACTGTTTGAAAAAACAAATAAATATATATATATATATATATATATATATAAGTTAATTATGCAATTTAGGAAAAAAATTCAATTCTAAGACAGTCGGGATTCGGTTTTGAAAAATATTTTATCCTCCTATATCTGCTGAAAAACAAAATAAATGTAGAAAATAGAGGAACACTGTTTTTATTATTATTAATACCCGTCAAGCACATCTAGTTAGGGGGAAATTCTGTAATGAAAAGAAATCCTCCTTTTTAAACACCCTATAATTTTTTATTATGTGTATATTTAACTCTAGAAATTAAAATTTAAGAGATTTCAATAGCATTGATCAAATTTTTCTGGATTCTACATAAAACATATTTCAACACTTGAAGACCATTATTCCTAAACATATTTGGATAAAAAGTGCTACACACTATATTTTTGAGTTATAGAATAACATCAAATAATTTTTAAAATATTCTAAAAACAAACAGTAATGAAATATTGCAGTTATACATTTAGATTAATTCTACAAATGCACGAGTTTTACTTTGCATATTAAAGTACATACAACTATAAATCTTTTTAAAATTTTACTTTATCTATAATTTTAATTTTGTTGCCAATATTTGCCTCCATTCCATTCTAACAATAAGAAAATTTAATTAAAGAAGCAAATAATAAAAACAAATTCAGAACCATCTGCTAATAGAGATGAGATAGTTTGAAAATGTGCTCATAAGCTTTGATTTACACTTGATCAGGTGTCTGTACAAAGAGCTTTATTTTTTAAACCTTTAAAATACCCAACAGCTAAGATTCCTTATTGTCCCAGTTGCTTGGCAAGATAATTTTGCATAGAATGCACAGATTTTCTGCAAAATTTTTTTGCACACGAGTAATTTGTCCCTATTGAATATAGCATATAAAATCTTCTCCACCATTCTTTCGAGCGATTGCTTTCATACACCTCTAATGTTATTCGCAACTATCAATGTGGTTTCCAAATAGGAAAAACAACAACAGATCAAATACACTCAATTAGACAAATTCTGGAAAGCACAAAAGAATATAACATTGATACCTATCATCTTTTCATCGATTTTAAGGCTGCATATGACAGCGTCAACAGAGAAAAATTACTCGAAGCCATGAAGGAATTCAATATACCAACGAAACTGATAAGTCTTACTGGAATGACTCTTAAGAAAGTAAAATGCAGAGTTAAAATTATGTCAAGCCTCTCGGAGCCTTTCTATACAGAAAGGGGCTTGCGACAGGGAGACTCCCTCTCACGCCTTTTGTTTAACTTGGCTCTAGAAAAGGCTATAATGGATTCTGAGATAAATACTAGTGGAACCATCCTACAGAGAACAATCCAATTACTTGCTTTTGCCAATGATATTGATATCATTGGGCGAACTAGACAAGCTGTTGTTGAGGCTTTCGCTTTACTTGAGAATGCAGTGGGAAAGATGGGTCTAACCATCAATGAGGATAAAACTAAATTTAAGATTGCAACAAATAAAAAAACAGATACAGCCCCTCTGGAGATCAATAACTAGACATTTGAGAATGTAAAGCAATTTAAATATCTGGGCACAATGATCTCAGGCTGCAATGACCTAAAAATTGAAATTAAAAGCAGACTAGCAATGGCTAATAGATGTTTCTATGGACTTAGAAACCAACTAAAATCCAAATTCATCAGCATTAAAACCAAAATAAGTCTATATAAGACCCTGATAAGACCTGTCGTCTTATGCAGGAGTGAATGCTGGGCCCTGAACAGGGCAGAAGATCGTTTATTGATTTTTGAAAGAAAAATTTTGAGGAAGATCTTTGGACCAATTATGCAAAACAACATTTGGAGAATCGCCTATAATCATGAACTATATAAAAAGTATGGTGAACTCGACATCTTAAAGGTGGCAAAAGCATCTCGCATTAGGTGACTAGGCCACATATTCAGATATGATGACACGTTTCCCAAAAAAAAAGTTACTTTTTCAAATTTGGAGGGAAGGTAATGAAGAGGAAGACCCCAAACCAGATGGTTGGATGAGGTAGAAAAGGACCTTAGAACAATTGGAGTGAACCGATGGAGGGCCATTGTACTGGATCGAGCTAAGTGGGGAAAAATTGGCAAGACATTCAAGGCTGTCTGTAGCACTACAGCCTGTAACAGGCTGTAGTGCTAGTGAAGAAGAAGAGTAATTTGTAGAACTTTTTAATCTGATTTCCTTTAGTTTAATATTTTATTTTTGCTTAATATATTTATACATATATATAGCATAATACATTAATATGTAACATATTTATATTAAATTAAAATAGATTGAATTAGATTGTTAAATTTGAATTTCTTTTTAATTTATTTGTAGTGATTAAATTTGTCAATTGAATATTTTAGAAAATTATTTTTACTTTGTAAAAAATTCTTAAATTTTTTTACTATAATAAATTTAACTATATTGCCCATTAGCAGTATTGTTTCTATATATCAGGGTGCATTAATTAGACTGTCCAAGTCGAATTACAAAATTGGCAGTAAGAGTGTTTTTTAATAAAAAACTTCAATATTACTTTTTAAAATCATCACCAGATATTTAAAAGTAAGTTTTATTTATTAAAAAATTTCTTTATATTCTTATTTTATTGAAAAAGGTTTATAAATAAGCTGTGTTGTATGTTATTGAGCGAACAGTGCAAAGTGGCAGGCTTTAAGAGCCAGTCCTAATCACTTGCCGTGCAGAGGGCTGGGGTAAACAATAATAGTGCCAAGGTTGGTGCGAAAAAATTGGCTTGGCGAGCAATTGGGACGTTTGGGAATCTGTTCGCACCCAACTAAAAATTTCTGAAAACGTTCCTTAATCTGAACTGATTGATCCTGAAACACATATTTAAGTTGATCTATCTTATTACAGACAAAAAATGGAATGCTCTGCTTTGGAGGATAAATTATGTTTAATGTAGAAATAATTATACAATAAAAATAACATTTGTGAATATATTAATGAGAAATTCTTTAAGATAACGAATTACTTTCATAATATAATATACATGATCATGTAACAAATAAAAATATTGAAATCTGCAGTCATCAAAACATTAACAATAACACATATAAAAATGGTCATTAGAGTATGGCATGATTATAGCAGCAAAAACATTGATCATCATACTAAATTCAACTTCAAACCAACTCAATTAGTATACAAGATTAGATGGGGATATCCTCTTTGGAAACCATTGTAATAAAATTTATCTCTTCTTTTGTTATTCTAATTTCAATTAATATTAACATTTAAAAAATGTTTTCTAATATTTTAAAGTTTAGTTAAAAAGCATAGCTAACTTCCCAAAATAAAAATTTTCTGTTGTATTAATCATCTCCTAAACCAGAGGTGGGGAACCTTTTTACCATTAGAGGCCACATGTAAATTAGGTAGTAATAAAGGAGGCTGCATTAAGTTGATGTACGTATAAATGCAACCTTTATGAAATTATAGTTAGGTACAGTTTTAACAATTTGGTGCATTATATAGAAAAATAAAAAAAAAAAATTAAGTCCTTATTCATTTATTATTTGACTTAAAAAGTTACAATATAAAATATCTTTGTATTCACATACGGATAAAAACTTGCTATAACATTAATTATTTTTTTTTAGAAAATTATTAGATTCATAGATACCACTGTAATTTTTTATATTTCCCTGTTGGTATTTTTATTTATGTAAGCACACACACACACATATATATATATATCCAGATTTTAAAATTTTAATACACAACTACATATTTAAATACCACTTCAAATAAAAATAATAAAGTAGAAGTATTTTTAAATAATTTTAACATTATAAAGAAATACTATAGAAAAATAATAGTATTAAATTTGAAAGTAATTGAATATTTGGATCAAGCTTCGTAACACGAAGCCTGCGTACATACATTCATGCCGTTCTATATTGTTGCAATCTATAAAATTAAGTATTAATTAATACAAGTGCTAACTTTTATGAAGGCCGCACTAGAAGATCACGGAGGCCGCACGTTCCCCACCTCTGTCCTAAACTATTTGCTTAACACAAAAATAGAAGTTAAGTAACATAACTTTAATTTTGAAAATTTGTAAAACATTACTTCACAAATAAATTGTACCCAACAGTAATTAGAAATTAGTACAAGTACAGATGAAAATATTCAATGGGATATAGTCAGGGTTGCCAAATAAAAACACCAAAAATAAGGGACGGGTTTTGATAAGTATACTACCAGGGGTCCAGGGGGTCCGGGGGTACACCAAGGAAATTTTCAAATTTTAACCTCTCAAATAGCCATTTTCAATACATTTTTTGTTCAAGTTTTACAACTTACATAGAGTTTAGGTTAAGTAAACAATAATGCAATTACATAGAAAATTTACAAATCAAAAACAATTTAAAGCTGGTTTAGGCATATAGTACAAAACTAATTTTTATTTTATTAGTTTACTAAAACTAAGTAAGTACCTTTATCAAGTGCTAGGAACGTGTATGTAAAATTTGTAATTTTATTATTGTACAATGTACATAATATCGTGTGTGCAGAAAATCTTGGGGTTGACTTTTGAGCCATAACAAAGTTTTTGAATGAGCGTGTTCCCGCAGTCCATTGAATTGTATGACAAATTGTGCTTTACTATGTGAAATACAGTAACTAACTCTACTAGAGCGCAATTTTGTCACTTTCAGAGGGAACTTCAGAGGTGAAAAACTTTGACAGATTACTATAGGCCCTACTATGGAATGAGTCAGGCACCAAAATACAAAGAGTAATTAAACTTATTTTATATTTTTTTTTCAAACTGTAGGTGCATAGAGATGATTTGTCAACAATTTTAGGTGCCTACCTCATATACAATAAATTTCTCATTTCAGCAAAAACGGGACTTTTGCCATCCTGTATCAAAGGTCCCTGGGATGAGGGACAAAATTTACAAATAAGGGATTTCCCTTAAAATCCGGAACATTTGGGAATCCTGGATATAGTCATAATGTCAAGCTTAACTTAAGCATTCAGTATATACTTTGAAGGATTTCTAGATTAAGCATTAAACTTACCTAAATATCCCTCCTCTAATATTTACTATTTAATTTATAAGAAAATACAAAAACTGTCTTTCAAAACAATAGTGAAAACCCTTAAAGTAAAAGTTAACCAAAATAAACATATAGAGAGTAATCATTTATACAACTTTAAAATATATGGTATGGTATTTCAGACATATCAAAAAGTTTGTTATCAAACCTCAAATCCATGAAATACAAACAGATAATATTAGTTTAAAATCCATTATATACAGACTGATAATATTACCCTAAAATAATGGCAGAGTAAAAATCTCAATAGTTACTCTTGATACTTAAATGTCCTTGATCCTAGTAAGAAACACCTTTGTCTCCTTGTAGTAAGCAGGATGGTGGGAAAATGTCGCAAAATAGTGGAAACTCGTCTTTTTGAATGAAACTCTTTCAAATCTTTCCAAAACAAAAGTTAGGAATTCTAAACCCTCAAATAGGTCATCAAAACTAAAAAGTTTTGTAACCATCTAAGGGTATAACTAAACAATACTGATCCAATATCCAAGAAACAGAAATAAGAAAACGTAGCAGATCTTTTATTTGTAACGTAAAAAAAAGAGAGAAAAAACGAATTTTAATATAAATCAGGACACCTATTAAGACTTCCTTAACTTTCTCCCTTTAGGTCACGGGTCAATAAATGACTTCTTTGAGATATGCAACTGACCAAATGTCAATAACATGAAACTCATTATATAAATATGAACTGCTTTTCTCCGTTACATTTAACAGCAATCGTTTAATTTTCACAATAAACCTGCTTTGATTATTTCGTTTCCCTAACAATTTAGAATAACTAGGACAACCAATGAAAACAAACACAAACGGCCCGCCTTTGTATCAAAACCGTTTAGAATTACGTCATTGGATACTTTCGCGGCAACAGAGTTGCCAAACTCTATACTTCAAATGTCTAAATATCTACACACCAAAACCACGGGGGGTATTCAAGTAAAACATAGAGGCTAATATTTCTCGTCATTTAATATTTCGAGAAATATTAGAGGCTAATGTTTCTCGTGTTTCTTTATTACATTAGTATCAACCAAAAATAGCGCTCGGATTTGAGAGCAGTTTGAAGCACAGATTCATTTATACGACGGACGTTTACGTCATGTTACATTTGTTATTTTTTTTTCCACCGTCTTTTTTTATTTTTTTAATGTGTGTGTGTGTGTGTGTGTGTGTCTGTCTGAATAAATTAAGTTAGAAAGGTATAATATTTGTTTTTCTTCAAATATCAAATTAATTTTTAATTCATGTCAAGTGAATAGAAATAAAAACTGTTAAAATCAGATATGTAAAAATATTGACGCATGTGCTACATATAATGTCTGTATTAAGCTATGTCTACACTTTTGCGCTTTCGAGTTCGATTTCGCTTTCGACTTGCGGTTCGTCTTTCCTTTCAACTTACTTTAAGCCCATGCTTCCCGGCATGCCTGTAGGCGCATTCGATTTGTTGTCCACACTTGTTCGACAGTTCATGCCTCACGAGATGGTAGAGTCGGACGGTTACTGCTGCGTTTCTTATGATTTCGCGGAGTTTATAAGGTGATCACAATTTTTATGTAAAGCAACAAGGAATGTGCAACAAGAATAGACTACAATTTTGGTACGGTTCTCTGTATATAAATATGTATAATCCCTCTACTTGCATATTTATCATTCATATATATGTGTGTGTGTGTGTGCACGTGCAGGAGAAAATGATCTAAATGAGAAGACTAAAAAATAAATATAAATTTAAACATATTTTTTATATAATACCTCAGTAATCGATTAGAGATGGTTTTTCTTATACACGTAGGTTCTACATCAATGTACACTGGTGTGCAAAACTTAAGCAACAATGTAAAAATTTAGCAGATAGCCATGAAATTGCAGAAAAGGAGGTCTGGAGATCAGTACAATTGACACGTCAGTAGAAACGTCATGCTTATGCAAATATCAGGAACGAAACGTCAGAGGCGACGTGAGCGTACGCAAAACGCGTGATGTCGGAGCGCGCAGCTCAACAGTAGAATAAAAGGAAGGACGGAGACGCAATTCAACATATTCGCTGCAAGTGTCAGTGAGTCAGTTCATGAAATATGGCTAGAAAAAATCACCTGGACGACTTCACACGTGGAAGAATGATCGGAAAGCTGGAGGAGGGGCGTACTGTCACCAGTGTAGCTGCAGAGTTCGGAATCAACAAAAGTTTCGTTTCGCGCGCTTGGAAAGCGTTCCAAACCACAGGTACAGCTGTTAGAAAGGTTGGTGGTGGCCGCCCGAGGACGATAACTGCAGGGGATGGCCGATATATCGTCCTGCGGGTGAAAAGAGGCCGACAGCAGTCAGCAAGCGCCATTGCTCAGCAACTCTGTACAGCAACGGGGCGACAAGTGTCGCGGTTTACTGTGGCCAGACGCCTTCACAAAGGGGGCCTATTCGCCCACCGTCCTGAACGCTGCCTCCCGTTGAAAGTTGGCCACCGACGCCACCGTTTACAGTGGTGTAGAGAGCACAAAAACTGGACAACTCATCAATGGAGTCGTGTCCTCTTTACGGATGAGAGTCGGTTCAGTACCAGAAGCGATTCTCAACGCGTTTTCATTTGGAGAGAGGTCGGGACCCGGTTTTATCCCAGTAACATCAAGGAAAGACACCGTAACGGTGGTCCTGGAGTTCTTGTCTGGGGAGGCATTATGCTGAACGGGCGAACTGAGCTCCACGTTTTCGACAGAGGGTCTGTAACCGGGGATCGCTATTGTGAGGAGGTACTCCTTCCCCATGTGCGTCTGTTCCGAGGTGCCATTGGCCCAGACTTCATTTTTATGGATGACAATGCACGGCCACATCGACTCTTGCTGTGGAGGAGCTACTGGAAAGTGAAGATATCACTCGAATGGATTGCCCAGTGTACTCCCCATATTTAAATCCCATCGAACATGCGTGGGATGCTTTGGGGAGACGCATTGAAGCACGCTTACATCCTCCGGAGAACACCCAACAACTCAAACAGATGTTGATTGAGGAATGGACACTCCTACCGCAAGAAATGTTGCACCAGGTGGTTCTGAGTATGCGGAGACGGTGCGAAGCAACCATTGCAGTGAGGGGAGGGCATATCCCATATTAAGGAACATCTGCTTGTTGTTCTTCATCTTGGATACACAATCATGAGTCACGATACTATGCGTTCAATAAAGCTTGTTTTTGTTTGATTCCATACCATATGCATTGTATTCCTTTTTCAGCGCCGATGCTTTCGTCATCCTTTACGTACATAATACTCTCCCTCATTTCTGAATTTCATGTCTCTCAGATGATTTCTCGTGGAGTTATGGCAAAAAACCCACCTGTTGCTTAAGTTTTGCACACCAGAGTAGTTTGACAGAGAAATTAATAACTGGTGATACGGAATATAGAGAAGATCTGTTTTTTTTTATGCCAAGTTATAAGAAATATAACTACAATTTATAGCTTTGTTTATGAAGTAATAAAACCAAACAAATACTTAGAATAGAAAACGGTAGAATATTGCTTGTTATTAAAATTCTATCTCTTAAATATATAGTGTAAAATTACACTGGTATATTCATTTATTTCTGAATAAAAGGAACATTTATATTACTTTTGAAGTATACAGAAAATTCAAGAAAAATCGTTAGCTAATTATAATATATATATATATATATATATATATATATATATATATATATATATAGTAAGTAAGTAATTTCTTTTATATAAAGTAAAGAATTAAACCGAGACATTTACTTCTTTTCTGAGCAAAGCGGGCCATGAAGAATTACTTTTGAATTTTCATATATAATAATAAAAAAATTTCTACATATGTAAGAAGTTAAGAAGTATATTTTGTTATTAATGAAAATCGTTCATTTTTCTTTAACATGGGGTTAAATGAAGAACACGACGAGAAAACCATGATGGACTAAAAAATGCCTATGTTTAAAATGTGTCGATGATATTTAGCTTCAAATGAAAATGATACATGCAAAATCTTACACATTTGGATGCAAGCAATGCATGACATGGGAAAAATTACGTCACGCAAAACGCGAATTCAGGTTGTAACCTGCTTTTATAATACTAAAACATCTATTTTTTTTCAAAGTTGGTCTTTAATTCCTATGATAAGCTATGGAGAATTTTTTATTCAGTATTTATATAATAACAAATTAGCTTATGCATATTTTTGAATCATCTCCCTGTATTTCAAAAAGAAAATTTCAATGATATAGTACAAGTTTTCAAATTCTTTTTTCAATTTGCTTTGAAATACTTTTTTCAATTGCTTTAAAAATACATTTAGTTTTTATTTTAAAACAATACATATTAATGATTGTTAAATAATTATTTTAAATATATTAATAATTTTATTTGTGTATGCGGAGTGGTTGACATCCCACAATGCCGGTAAATTTCTGTAATCATCAATAAAATTTAAAATTTCTTGCAAAGATTGCGACATTCTGAACACTGGCTTGAAAACTGCCTTGGAGAATAGAAAATCGCATGGAATTCCGCAAGAAAATCCACTCGGGTTGGATACTCTTGCGATATCGCATGCTCTATCGTGATGCATGCGCTGTCCTGGAATTTGCAGGTGATGACGCATCGCTCTGAGAATGCCTCATATTTATCTCTCCGTGCGGCATGTCGAAAGCGAAAGCGAACGCAAAAGCGCAAAAGTGTGGACATAGCTTATCTGATAAATGCCTTTATTTTATAACTCATATTTTCAATGTCACCTATATGCATCCTTTTGTTTTTATGTTAATAATGATATCACAAACGCTTTCTGAAATTTTTTCACATCGTCAGATGTAGAACGATAAAGTTTGAGATTATAACTGCAATTTTTTTAAAAATTTTTTGGGTAAAATGATGAATTTCATTTGTTTTGCGTTTTTTTTGTTTTGTTTTCATATTCATTTTTATCTGTGTAAACCTAGATTGTTGTGATCCGTTAAATCAGTGTCTCGTAGAGTTATTCATAACTGGAGAAATGGCTCTTATTTCTATCTAGTTTATTAAAACATCAAAATCTTGGCTAATAATAAGTTACAAAAGTTTGTTCCGAAGAACACTGGTACATTCATGAGAGAGGAGTTCATTATCAAAGTTCAAACGAGACCCCGGCTCTCTGCTCGCGCGTGGCGTCCTTTTAAAAGTCTAAATCTAGTCTAGCCTTTTCGTTACCGTCATCTCTATTTATCCTTTCTTCTCCCTCTCTTTCGGGAACCATCTAGACCTTTCCACAGCTCAGCCCCCCATTTTCCGGTTTCCTTTGTACGTGGACCACCTACAGTGATTCCCATTGCCGTCGGCTTTTCGCTTTGTGGAATACCACTAACGGCCTTCGCTAAGCATTCTAAATGATGTGTCCACATCGCCTGTTGTTGGTCATTTCCAAAGGTGCATTCCACTTTGTTACCTGTTTGCGTTCTTTTGAGCTTATTGATGGTCCTGTCGCTCACCTTAATTCAGTCCCAATTAACAATGTCGGACGCGAGTCTGACATTACGCCCCTTCCTTTTGGAGCGTGGAAAAACGTCTTTTTGGGACGTTTTCACGCCTGAATGACAGTCCCTTTTGATCAGAGAATAGCAAAGCACCCCACTCGAATAATAACTGTACTTTAAACTTGTGACGAGGGGCGCTTTGTAGCCACAACACTAATACACATTTTTACAGGTAAATGATCCCATGTTTTCATCTGAGTATGAGATAGCAAAATTCATTTACATGTAGCAAAAATTACTTTTACACAATTATTCTTAACACAAAATTATATTATACTTCTTTCTTATTTCTTTACTTTAACTGATACTAGGACAAAGTTATTACCCTAGTCCTTCACTTTAAACAAAACACAAACAAATTATTCGTCCACAAATCAAATATCTTCAATGCAAGAATTTCTAAGATAATTACACTTTTGATTATTTTTTTTTCAAATTCTTTAGAAATTACTTGACTTAATCTTAATCAGTTACCCATACCCATTTTAATGAATTTTTCCCAAATCTTTAGGGATTACTTAACATTAACCTCAAGTAGTTACACTACATAATTGATGACTTTTTCCCGGATTCCTTGGGAATCACTTTAAATTATTTCTAATACTTTCTCACATAATATCATCAAGATAAGGTTATTATTTAACCCTTCACTTTAAGTAACACAACACAAACCAAAGCTATGACTCAGCTCTTCACTTAAAATAGAACACAAACCAAAGTGTTCACACAACAAAACAACCCCAAAAAATCACATATCTTATACACATTAATTCTTAATGCCTTTATCTTTACAAATTTAATCCCCTTTTCTTAGAATTCAAAAATATTAGTTATCAATACAATTAACAAAATACACATTTAATTAAATTTTCCCTGAATTCTTTGAGAGCTACTTAAATCATTTCCGAAACATTTACAAAATACACCATTACTTGAGTTTCCCGGAATTCTTTGGGAATTACTTAAATTTTTGATCCTCTCTGCTATTTTACTGAACCCTAAATAAATACGAATGGGTTTTTGGTTTTATTATTTCACAATCTCTCATTGACTCATTTGTGAAGTTATGACCTAGTGTCGGTTCAGATTTACCCTTTTCTGAGTTGTTAGTTTCCTCTAACCTTTCATCCCCTATAATATCAATTTGATCTTTCCTCTCTTCTTCTTCTGTTGAAAATCCCATGTCTCGCATCTCCTCTAAATTCTCATTGGGACTCAATTCATCATCTAAAATTTTATCCGGAGATTTGTCGTTTTTAGTATCTTTTCCCCTTGATTCTTTATTTCCACTCAATTTCTCTCCCTGGGGGCTCATCACTTCCGGCAGCACATCTGTATTGTTGTTGGAGCTCAATTCACTATTTCCCATCTTTCCTGAAACTTCACCAGTCTTAGTTTCGATTTCTCTGGGACTTGATTTACTACATCCTCCCTTTTCGTACATCTCCTCATCCTTCGTCTCACTTCCCATTTCAAACATATTAGGAGGAATAATCCTCTCCTCATATAATACCTTATTTAAACTCTTACTCAAATGCCTTTGAGCACACGCTACCTTTCGAGGACTCCCTTTCCTTGAGTAATTACATACCTCACTTCCCTTTCCTGTTGGGTTTCAATTTTATTCTCAGGTTGAATAATTTCGCCTCTATAAAATTCCTTCTCAAATTTATTTCCCATCTGATCTCCTCTATTTCGGAGATTTTGAACTCTTTTGGGGCACAGATACTATTTCAAATGGTCTTTACTATTACAGACAAAACATCTTTTATCCTCCTTTTTCAGGTCAATTTTACCAAATCTCTTATCTGCTTTAACTAGTGGTTCAAGAATAACCCTTTTTTCATCTCTCAAAAATCCTTCGAAATTATTATTAACCCTTCCAATACTTTCTCTAACCCTTAAACTTGAAACTTAGGAAAAAAGACTTCCTAAAGTCTTTTAGCTGCCCTCATCCTAAATTCTTCAATTTCTAAATCCATCATTTTTAATTTTATTTGAAATTGCCTCTCTCTCTCTCCTCCTCTTGTCTATCTCTCTCCTGTTCTTTCAATTTCTCTTTGTTTATCTTTTTCCTGTCTATCTCTCTCCACTTTTTCATTTTCTCGTTGTCTGTCCCTCTCCTGTTTTTTCTATTTCTCTTTGTTTATCTCTTTCCTGTCTATCTCTCTCCCCTTTTTCAATTTTCCGTTGTCTATCCCTCTCTTGTTTTTCTATTTCTCTTGATTTATCTCTTTCCTGTTTTTCAATCTCCCATTGTCTATCTCTCCTGCCTTTGTCTATCTCTCTCCCGTTTTTCAATTTCCCATTTCTCTTTCTCTCCTCCCATTGTCTATCACTCTCTTGTTTTTCAATTCGTTCTCTTTCCACTCTCTCATTAATTATAGCAAATAACCGTTCCTTAGCGGACTCTTCCTCATATTTCTCACTTCCTAATATTATTTCCCTAAGAAGAGCGTATTTCCTGCTCTCAGAAGACGGACAAATCCCTGTTAACTCTGTAGCTAACAAAATTAAATCAGCTTTCCACCCCATCCCTATGAATGCCATTTTTAGCTTCTATATTACTTAACCACAAATGCAGCAAACAAGTACAAATTCACTTTTATCACCATAACAAATATAAGACATCAACACCTATCTTGATCTGATTGCCTCACCAATTATGATAATTCTACGAGTATTTAACTACTACAATTTATAACTCACTTCCACAAATAAAATAGTACGAGCACTTATACACTTTTCCCGTTATACAAAATAACACTCTTTCACTTTTAAAATAATAATCCAATTACCAATAATTCAATAACTCAAAAAAATACTTCCATCATTATACTCATGATTCAACACTTCAAAACTTATAAAAAATAATTCGATTCCTTCAACTAATTAATATCGCTATCTCATACACAGGGAGAAAAGATAGAATCACTTACCCCTTTTTCACCACGATGAAAAGTCGTCGCTCTAATCTTTCTCCGCTGCAGCACTTTGATCAACAGTTCAAGAGAGTTCACTATATAAACACGTTGCTGATGCACACCTCACTCCGTCCTTGAATTTCTCCTGGCACAGGTTCCTTTTCCCGTTTCTTGAACAGTTACCGAGTAAATATATGTCGCTGAAGTCGTGCCTAGTAGAATCCGTTCATGCACACCTCACTCCGACCTTGAATTTCTCCTGGCACAGGTTTCTTTTCCCGTTTCTTGACCAGTTACCGAGTAAATATCTGTTGTTGCAGTCGTGTCTAGTAGAATCCGCTGATGCACACCTCGCTCGGACCTTGAATTTCTCCTGGTACAGGTTTCTTTTCTCGTTTCTTGACCAGTTACCGAGTAAATATCTGTCGCTGAAGTCGTGCCCAGTATAATTCGTCCGGAATCCAACTTCTCCTGAAACTGCGTCTCCTTAATTATGTATCACCACTCTAGCCCTTTAGATAATCTTTTCTGATGTCTTTCGCATCGTTGTGGTCCTCCCACGTTCTTTTGTCCGACTACGCCAAGGTAAACGTAGATTGTCGTGATCCGTTAAATCAGTGTCTCGTAGAGTTATTCATAACTGGAGAAATAGCTCTTATTTCTATCTAGTTTATTAAAACATCAAAATCTTGGCTAATAATAAGTTACAAAAGTTTGTTCCGAAGAACACTGGTACATTCATGAGAGAGGGGTTCATTATCAAAGTCCAAACCATACCCCGTCTCTCTGCTCGCGCGTGGCGTCCTTATAAAAGTCTAAATCTAGTCTAGCCTTTTCGTTACCGTCATCTCTATTTATCCTTTCTTCTCCCTCTCTTTCGGGAACCATCTAGACCTTTCGACAGCTCAGCCCCCCATTTTCCGGTTTCCTTTGTACGTGGACACCTACAGTGATTCCCATTGCCGCCGGCTTTTCGCTTTGTGGAATATCG
This sequence comes from Dolomedes plantarius, assembly GCA_907164885.2. NCBI lineage: Eukaryota > Metazoa > Arthropoda > Arachnida > Araneae > Dolomedidae > Dolomedes > Dolomedes plantarius. The sequence continues at coordinate 190,557,383 of OU015490.1, forward strand.
CTAACAGCCTTCGCTAAGCATTCTAAATGATGTGTCCACATCACCTATTGTTGGTCATTTCCAAAGGGGCATTCCACTTTGTCTCCTGTTTGCGTTCTTTTGAGCTTATTGATGGTCCTGTCGCTCACCTTAATTTAGTCCCATTTAAGAATGTCGGACGCGAGTCTGACAATATGTATAAGTGTCTGTATATAAAAGAAAGAATGTTTGCATAGAATAAACATTTTTGTTTGTCGACAATGAAAAATTCATTTATGTTGTATACCAAAGCATGATTTTCATCAGTGCAAGTCGGAGCAACATCCGTAAGTACAAATCTGCATCACAACAAACCAACCTCCGCCACATATACACTTAAACAAGCTAGCAATCAATGATAGTAGTCGGTTAAAATCATGAAATAAGCACTGCCCGATAAGGAGTTTACAAAGAATAGCACCCTTAATTAGGTCTACGACAGATCAGCTAACTTACGATTAAAAATAAAACCGGGCAAAAATCAAGGAAAAGGGACGCTAAAGACGTCATTTGACACACATTTAATCTCCACTTTAGTACCCGAAACCTGGGCACTGTTATATTAGTTCTGAAAATAAAACCTCGGAGCGCAGGTCCTGAATTAACCGTCAAACCGGAGAAATCCGTGAAGTCATCCTATTTTCAGCTCGCTATCGTACAAAAATGGAGATACCAGACGGATTCAATATCCATCTCGTTCCGTAGGTGGGCCCCGAGACTTACAAGCTGATAAATTTGGTCCGACAAAAAAACCCCGAAGCACAGGCCACGAAGCGCAGGCCATGAATTTACAGTTAAATTGGGAGAATGTGACGTCATAGCATCGAAAACCGCATTTTATTCTTCAGATCTGCCAAAAATGGATATTTAAGCTTGTTTGAGGTCAAGGCTGTTGTGTACTAACCCTATTGGATTCGCTCACCTCAGTGTTAACCTATGGAGAAAATTTGTCTTATTTACAGCTACATATGCTGATAATCCAATAAGAATGATATTTTCAGATAGCCTGATAATTTTGTTTCTAATGAGTGTCCTTAGACCTACGCACCTATAAATTCGTTCCAGCGATAAAATCCTGAGGCTTCAGCCTGGAATTAATCATTTTACTGAGAGAATAAGGGCCTGTTCACAGAGAATCCGTCAGCGTCAACGTAAAATTTTTTAACCAATAATATACCAATCATTGACCCATTTAACTAATCATCGCCAACGGAATCTTTAACACTGACGCTGTCGGACTCTATGTGAACAGGCCTTGAGTGTCGTCAGAGCGAGAAAAAAATCACATTTTCCCTTACCAATTTGCCACAAATTAATATATCGCCCCAATTTTCCACCCATTTTGTTTCTAAGGTGCTCCCGAGGCTTACGCACTGGAAAATTTGTTCATGAAATATATTCCTGCGAATCAAGCTTCCTACAAGTATGCGAAGTCAGCGATCCCGCCGTACATATAACATTACTTTTTCAACTTCTGACTGGCCAAACATGGCGCTAGAGACACCGTTTGACATATATTTGAATCCTCCCGTAGCCCCCGAGGCTTCTGCATTGTTAAATTTTATTCATTATGTTTAAGAATTTTTAATTTTGCTATTTGCGTCTACATCTTTCCTATTGAATTTCCCATCTAAATTCAACTATTTTTTAATGCAGAAACATGTGGACAAAGTCCTTAGGTTTGCAGAAAAAAAGGAAAAAAAATACTACACTGCAAAGGAGAACAAAATGGAAAATACATAAATAAGAAAAGAAACTAAGACAAAATTCTCATGCGAACGCGAGACCTTCCCCCCTTCCAATTACTCTGTAAAGAGATTTCCCAATTAAGGCAGAGCAAGACATGATGAGTACATGTTGTTGGAAATGCAAAGAGGGCATATATGGCTAGGAAAAAAATTTCTATTCTATTTAAATGCACAGCCAGGTAGTCATGTTCACTTGCAATCCTGAAAGCAGCCACTGCCATTTCACGTGGGCCATCGGGAAGTCCATTCAGGATCTTGCTCTAGACTTTATTTTGAATCCGGTTTTGGAGGCCAGAAATAAAAAAATCCTTTATTTTCTGCTTTATAATCTTACATGCAGTTTTAAAAGGAATTTTACTGGGAGTGCAGAGGGATGCTCAGAGGAATGAGGTTCCTTTGAGCTTTTTGCTAACAAATCTGCTGCCTCATTTCCTGGTATGCCGCAATGGAATGGTATTCATTGCAGGACAAAACTTTCTTGATAATTGGTCAAATATTTGATTAATGTTCTGCGCTCTTGTATTTTAAGCATGAAGCAGGTTGGTTTTGATTTGCTATAGCCTGAAAGGCAGCGGGAAAATCTGAGAGAATTGCAACACTGGAAAAATCAGGGAATCTGTGTTTCAAACGGACAAGAGCTACCCGAATGGCCTCGACCTCTCCATCGAAGGCTGTTTTATTATAACCTAGTGGTAGATAGTGAGAAAATAAGGAGCTGTATATACCAGCACCGGCTCTACCCTCGATGCTAAACTTGGAGCCATCTGTATAAGTATGTAACCATTCGCTGATTGGATAACGTTCTTCAATTGTATCCATGGCTATGGAAAATATAATTCCTGGGTCACAGTCTGATTTTATTATAGCTTTACAAAGATCTAGGCGAGAAATGATATTACAAAGCTCAGAAGGAATACAGGAGCACTACAGGAGGAATACAGAAGGAATATAGAGGTGCTGGGTCGAAGTGTAGTTCATATTTCAATTTGTCTCTTAGAGTATACTGGATGTATCTTTGCTGGGTCTTAAGTCTACGTGGTTGGCCATTTAAAGTAAAAACTTTAGGCATCTAGGGAATTCCAATTGTCTTCTCTAATAGCTTTAAGTTTGAAATTTGGATTTCATGAAACATGCTCATCTCTGCCCTAAAATGTAACAGTGCACTAACTGGTGTTGTTTTAACGTTGCCTATAACGAGACGTAGAGCCAAATTTTGTAAACAATTTTGTTTTATATTATATATTTTACAGTTATTAATTTTATAGAGTATAATTTATATTACCAAATGTGAGTTTATTTTGAAGGAAAAAATTGTGAGTAAAAAATATATATTTATAGCTTTTTTAACAATTTTAAACTTTAAAATCAATTTCTGATGAAGTGTGTTTTTGGTCATTGTACGCATATCTTTTGAATGGTTAACCATAGAACCATTAAATTTGATACACAAATAATATAGTCAGGTATGATTGAAATGACGAACAATTACGTTATTTTGATGATAAAAATTTTAATTACAGCTAAATTTATAAGAAAAATTTTTGGAATTTCAAAAATAAAATTTTTTTATTCTTCTCTTCTAGGAAGAACATATAATTTCCATTTCATAGTTCGTCATTTTAAAGACACATTATATTACTTTATTTTGAATTAAAAATATTGTGTTTATTCATTAAAATAAATGTATAATGTGCGCAATCAGATAACTGGGGAAAAAATGGGTAGAATTTTAATTATCCTTTTTAGATTAACCTTTCTGTTGAATCTAGAAAGGTTTTGATGCTATATATTAAAAGAAGAAAGATAGTTGAATATGCTGTAAAAATTTCATTTTTCTATAGAAATAAGTTTTATAATTATAGCAGATCGAAAATAGGGTGTGTTTGTTGACTTTTGCAGCAGTTAAAAGGTACCAGACCCTTTAACTATAAATTTATTTAATTTCCCTACTTCAATATTAATTCAGCATTCAATTTCACCATTAATGATTTCATTATTACACTTCGCTGTTATATTCACTAATAAATTATCCATTAACAGGGAATTTTAAAGTTATTTCTGTTTCCCAGATTATTTTCACTAGTAATAGACTATATTTCGTATTAGCACTACTGTGGGTAATATTAATCACCAATATTCAAACAAAATATTCAGTTCATAAATAATTAGATTTGTGGTAATTTTCTACAGAGAAAATTTTTTAAAGATAATGTTCTCTAATAAAATTATGGGAGAAAACATTCTCAGTTCATATAATATTTAAAGACGGTGGCGAAAATACTGGGTGGACAAAAAGTGCGTGGAAACTTTAAAAATTCATAAAAACCGGAAAAACAACCAAAATAAAAAAAAAGGTTTGCAGGGTTAGCATCGCTAAGTGACGGGAATTTTTTTAAGACATTAAAAAACTCAAAAAACAGCCGATAGATGGCGCTGGTACGAGCGAATTCTATGGAAATATGCAAATGAGACGGTTAAAAGAACTTGCGCTCCTTATCCACAACCAGTTACCGTTGTTCCGCGATCTGCCGAGATGTGTCATGTTTACATCCGGACCTGCTGCATTCTGCCGTTGCTGGATTTGTGACTAGCCTGCAATACATTATCCCCTGTGGTGGGGGTCATGTGGAACACCTATTGCTGTAATAAACGATTTAGAAGCATTCTTTTCGCTATTTGCGCATCTTTTCTTGTGTACGTCAGCGCCACCTGTCGGCTGTTTTTGAGTTAATTTTTTTTCCTGCCTTAAAAAAAAAAATCCCGTGACCTAGCGATGCTAACCCTACAAACCTTTATTTATTTTGGTTATTTTTCCGGTTTTTATGAATTTTTAAAGTTTCTATGGACTTTTTGTCCACCCGGTATTACAAATATGACAAAGGCAAAAATATTACAAGTATGAAATTAAACATATAACACGTTTTCAAATAATTTATTAATAGACATCAACACGCAATATACAGACGACTATCAAACAATTTACTTTGAAATATAATGAGCATTACATATAATTTTCGTTCCTTTGAATTCTTAAACACATGGCCTTTTTTTAAAGAAAAATACTGAATTTTTACGCAATAGGAATTATGCATTTAAAATTTTCTTACATTAGCCTTTTCAATTCAGCAAAATTTTCGATAGGCTTTCGCAACTTCATCAATAAAGGAAAAAATAAAGAAAAAATTGTAATAAAGAAAAAACAAAGATTTCACACCCAGAATACGAATAAAAATTTTCACAAATATATTTTGACAATAAAAGGTAAGTATATTTTCAAAAATTTTGTTTGAAATTTGGTCATGAATGAATATGTGGGCTTCATTCGCTGATGAGTCCATGTTTTTGAAAGTCATCAATTTGGAATGAATTTAGATTGTAATTTCTCACCCAGAATACGAATAAAATTTTCACAAATATATTTTGACAATATAAAGTAAGCATACTTTAAAAAATTTTGCTTGAAATTTGGTCATGAATGAATAAGTTAGCTTCATTCGCTGATGAGTCCGTACTTTTGAATGTCATCAATTTAGAATGGATTTAGATTGTAATTTACACTCAATTACAATTTTAGATTGTAATTTAATTGTAATTAGGCTGTAATTTTACAACCAGAATACAAATAACATTTTCACAAATATATTTTGGCAATAAAAGGTAAGCATACTTTCAAAAATTTTACTTGAAATTTGGTCATGAATGAATAAATGAGCTCCATTCGCTGATGAGTCCGTGTTTTTGAAAATCATCAATTTGGAATGGATTTAGATTGTAATTTACACCCAATTACAATTTTAGATCGTAATTTAATTGCAATTAGATTGTAATTTCACAACCAGAATACAAATAAAATTTTCACAAATACGTTTTGATAATAAAATGTAAGTATACATTCAGGAATTTTTGCTTGAAATTTGGTTATGAATGTATGAATGAGCTTCATTCTCAGATGAGTCCGTACTTTTGAATGTCATCAATTTAGAATGGATTTAGATTGTAATTTACACTCAATTACAATTTTAGATTGTAATTTAATTGTAATTAGGATGTAATTTTACAACCAGAATACAAATAACATTTTCACAAATATATTTTGGCAATAAAAGGTAAGCATACTTTCAAAAATTTTACTTGAAATTTGGTCATGAATGAATAAATGAGCTCCATTCGCTGATGAGTCCGTGTTTTTGAAAATCATCAATTTGGAATGGATTTAGATTGTAATTTACACCCAATTACAATTTTAGATCGTAATTTAATTGCAATTAGATTGTAATTTCACAACCAGAATACAAATAAAATTTTCACAAATACGTTTTGATAATAAAATGTAAGTATACATTCAGGAATTTTTGCTTGAAATTTGGTTATGAATGTATGAATGAGCTTCATTCTCAGATGAGTCCGTACTTTTGAATGTCATCAATTTAGAATGGATTTAGATTGTAATTTACACTCAATTACAATTTTAGATTGTAATTTAATTGTAATTAGGCTGTAATTTTACAACCAGAATACAAATAACATTTTCACAAATATATTTTGGCAATAAAAGGTAAGCATACTTTCAAAAATTTTACTTGAAATTTGGTCATGAATGAATAAATGAGCTCCATTCGCTGATGAGTCCGTGTTTTTGAAAATCATCAATTTGGAATGGATTTAGATTGTAATTTACACCCAATTACAATTTTAGATCGTAATTTAATTGCAATTAGATTGTAATTTCACAACCAGAATACAAATAAAATTTTCACAAATACGTTTTGATAATAAAATGTAAGTATACATTCAGGAATTTTTGCTTGAAATTTGGTTATGAATGTATGAATGAGCTTCATTCTCAGATGAGTCCGTACTTTTGAATGTCATCAATTTAGAATGGATTTAGATTGTAATTTACAATCAATTACAATTTTAGATTGTAATTTAATTGTAATTAGGCTGTAATTTTACAACCAGAATACAAATAACATTTTCACAAATATATTTTGGCAATAAAAGGTAAGCATACTTTCAAAAATTTTACTTGAAATTTGGTCATGAATGAATAAATGAGCTCCATTCGCTGATGAGTCCGTGTTTTTGAAAATCATCAATTTGGAATGGATTTAGATTGTAATTTACACCCAATTACAATTTTAGATCGTAATTTAATTGCAATTAGATTGTAATTTCACAACCAGAATACAAATAAAATTTTCACAAATACGTTTTGATAATAAAATGTAAGTATACATTCAGGAATTTTTGCTTGAAATTTGGTTATGAATGTATGAATGAGCTTCATTCTCAGATGAGTCCGTACTTTTGAATGTCATCAATTTAGAATGGATTTAGATTGTAATTTACACTCAATTACAATTTTAGATTGTAATTTAATTGTAATTAGGCTGTAATTTTACAACCAGAATACAAATAACATTTTCACAAATATATTTTGGCAATAAAAGGTAAGCATACTTTCAAAAATTTTACTTGAAATTTGGTCATGAATGAATAAATGAGCTCCATTCGCTGATGAGTCCGTGTTTTTGAAAATCATCAATTTGGAATGGATTTAGATTGTAATTTACACCCAATTACAATTTTAGATCGTAATTTAATTGCAATTAGATTGTAATTTCACAACCAGAATACAAATAAAATTTTCACAAATACGTTTTGATAATAAAATGTAAGTATACATTCAGGAATTTTTGCTTGAAATTTGGTTATGAATGTATGAATGAGCTTCATTCTCAGATGAGTCCGTACTTTTGAATGTCATCAATTTAGAATGGATTTAGATTGTAATTTACACTCAATTACAATTTTAGATTGTAATTTAATTGTAATTAGGCTGTAATTTTACAACCAGAATACAAATAACATTTTCACAAATATATTTTGGCAATAAAAGGTAAGCATACTTTCAAAAATTTTACTTGAAATTTGGTCATGAATGAATAAATGAGCTCCATTCGCTGATGAGTCCGTGTTTTTGAAAATCATCAATTTGGAATGGATTTAGATTGTAATTTACACCCAATTACAATTTTAGATCGTAATTTAATTGCAATTAGATTGTAATTTCACAACCAGAATACAAATAAAATTTTCACAAATACGTTTTGATAATAAAATGTAAGTATACATTCAGGAATTTTTGCTTGAAATTTGGTTATGAATGTATGAATGAGCTTCATTCTCAGATGAGTCCGTGTTTTTAAAAGTCCTCAATTTAGAGTGAATTTAGATTGTCTCTTAATTTTTTTTTAAATGCTACGATCAATCGATTTCCCTAATTTTTTTTCACTTGCTTCGCTTTTTCCGCTTTGGGTGATTATGCTGCCATATGTGTGCACGCTTCCAGGGTTGATCGGCACCTTCTCGGTTGATATGGTGAAAGGCAATATATCGTAACCATTCTTGTAATTCCTGTAGAAATCTCCGCACAGAGCCATCATGAACATAATTATAGTGACTCCAGTTATCAGGTAAACTGCAAAGGAATAAAAACAATCAATAACGTTAATTTTCTAGTCAATACATCCTTGATATAATTGAGTATGCACTGATTTTCAACCAAGCAATCAAAAACTCATCTGAATGAAGTATAAGGGTGGCCCAAATGAAAGTGAGACTTTTAGTTTTAACGTAGGATTACGTTGCTCCATGACGGTCCTTCGGAAAGCAAAATTTCAGACGCTAAAACCGTCTGTCCATTCGTCCTCGCGAGTTACAAGTTTGGCAGCGAGCCAAACCCAGTCTGTAGCGTTTCGACAAGCAGTAAACAGTTAAACAGAAAAGTACCAAAATGCGTTAAAATTTTGACATACATACATATATATATATTTACATATATACATAACACATACATACATATATACACATACAAAAGAGATAAGCAACGATAAGTAATCCTACATTAAAATAAAAAAAAGGTTTGCATCGCTAGATCACGGGAATTTTTTTAAGACAGGAAAAAAATAACTCAAAAAATAGTCGATAGATGGCGTTAGTACGAGCGAATTCCGTGGAAATATGCAAATGAGACGGCATGCATGAAAAATATGCAAATGAGACGATAACCCGTAGTAGTTTCGTTAGAAGAGACTACCTGAAATTTTTTTTCTGTTATTGTTTATTGGTTGGAATATGGGAACTTATAGGAACTAATAGTGATATATAAGCTACATATCCGTTACACACAGTCGGCTTGTTGGTTCAAGAAAATGTCCCAGCTCTTATTAAATTTTGTATACCGCGAGCAAGAAGTCCGTGGTTTGTCTGCGAAACCAGTCTTGAATGATGTCTAGCACCTCTGCATCGTTAGCAAACTAGTTGCCGTTGAAAGCCTTTTTCAGTGGGCCCGAAGATGTGGTATTTTATAGTAGCAATGCGACGGGTCGTGGTTGTAGGGGTAGGGGGGATGGTCAAGGACTCCCCAGCGGAAGCACAGCAACAAATCTTTTCCACCGCAATCGATTTCAATGGCGTTGGCCAAGTGTGCTTGAGAAGGTTTCGGCATGTCCCATGCTCTTACTTCCTTTACGAAACTATCTGAATACCGAACACTGGGGCAGACATTCATACCTAAACATATCCCTCATACGACGACAATTTTCGGTTTCACTAACACCTTCTGCCGTCAAAAATTGAATAACCGCTCGCCAGGCCTGTTTGGACGAATCAGTGTCACGATCATACGTAGTCACCGTGCTAAAACACGTTAAAACAGCACACTGACACTTTCTGTCAATTGCATCTTTGTTCCGTAACATATCGTCATCGACTGGTGCAAACGCAAAGCTCTGAGTATTTAGCCACTGCCGCTAAACCAAAAGCCCCACTTTCATTTGGACTACCCATATAACACACCACGTTAATTTTTATTGGAACCGTGTTTATTTTTCAATAAATATATCTTTCTTTAAATAATTCAGTGTGCACCAATTTCCCCTCAAAACAAACAAGACGAAAAAGTTTTAGTGAAGCAGAGCTCCGTATTCAATTTTATTGGAACCCAATTATTTTTAAATAAATATATTTTTCTTGAAATAATAGAGTATATGCCGACTTTGAAATAACTGCGGTCATAGAGCTCTACAGAGGGCCACAGATGCATATTGTGAATTATCAATAACACGATATTGAGCTGATTGAAACATTCAGTCATCGTAAACCTTCACTTCGGTGTAATATCGGAATTTATACTTGAATTCTGCCTAACCAATACATCGTTAATTAAACAGCTTACGTGTGGTCTAAGGGCCTGTTCACATAGAATCCGTCAGTGTAAGCGTTACGCGTATTGAAATACATTTAACCAATTACAAACCTCCAAACTATTAGCCATAAAATTGCTAAAGCATGTGGTTGGTTTAAAATATGTCAATACGAGTAACGCTGACTCTGAGATTCTATGTGGATTCTATGTGGATAGGCCCTAATTGTTAAACAAAAGTGGTAGAATTCAATATCTAGTGCATCCGTTTCCCCTCTTTAAGAAAGAAGTCTTTTGGCATGGAATGGGTAAACAGTGAAAAGAGGCATCTACAGACGATATTAAATATTAAAACAAAGCTTGAAAATTTTGCGGTGATAAAATTAAGATTCAATATCTTGCGAATACTTAAATAAAATTGAAATATCTGAACTTACACGAAACACAGAATTTGTATATGTCCGAGTTGGCCCCTTCAGGATTCAGTGTTGGCACCATATCGCCTAGTCCCACTGTCGTCAATGAAATGAAGCAAAAGTAAACCCCTTCAATAAAGTTCCATCCCTTCTCGAAATGGGTGAAGACGAGAGCTGGCAAGATGAAGCATACCAGAATTATAAAGATCTAAATTGAAAGAAAAAAAATTATTGACATCATATTTCAAGCATGTATTTTGTCACACATCTATAATCTCTCTATTCTCTCTATTCTCAAAAAAAGTAACTCCCGCTGCCGCTGTCAAAAGCTTGTCACGCTATCTCCTCCGAAACCGCTGGGGGTATGGGGTCGAGAGAGATACCAATGGATGCAGAAAAATGGGGGGACCAAAGTCAGACATGTCTCATCTTCGTCGGACTTTAAGTTTTTTTAAAATTTTATGTTTTGTGGGAAAATATTGACTTTTTCATCTTCAGATTAAGATAACTCGCCAAAAAATGATCGTAGAATTTTGATCTTTTTACAGTCTAAGACTACAGACATTTATCTTTCAAACTAGACCTCATTTGTTTAAAAATATTTTAAAACAGACTAATATTTTCATCAAAAAATGAAACAGTTTTTCAAGAAATATCGTCCCCTATGTGGATGTAATAATATCGATGTTCCTCCAGTTTTTACCTTACAAAGAAAATATTTACACCATCTGGAAGCTGAAAGCTTTCTTATCCATATAAACCTCATTTCAAGTCTATATCTTAAATTTTCGATTTTTAGTTGAATTTTAAAGCTGATAATTCAACAGTGATGAAACGCCCTTCGCATTAAGGGTGACAACAGTAAATGGATGGAAGCTGTTACATTGCTCGAGAATCACCCCTATGTATCTGGCTATCAGTGGCGTACGCAGGGGGAGGGGGTTGATGGGGGTTGACCCCCCCCCATTGGTTCTGATTACATATATTATTTAATTAGGTGTAAGCTTTGTACTGATTGGTCAAACCTACTCTTTCATAGTACCCCCCCCCCTTCCGAGTTTTCTTGCGTGCACTAAATTTAAAGAGAGAAAAAAAAGAACTCCGAGTCCTATTTCCAATAAAGAATTGAAGCAAATGTAAAATGCCCCATCCCTTCTCGAAACCAATGAAAACAAAAGATGAGAGAAAGCATCTCATAATTCTACAGGATTAAATAAAATAAAAAAAAAAAGAAACCACTGATATCATGTTTAAAGAATGCAGTCGATTCCGGTTAATAGGACCACATCGGGACACAACCATTTTGGTCCTAATGACCGGCTGGCGAAAAATATTAGGCTTATGCAATAGGAAGTATAATAATGTAAACAATTCAGCACAAACTAAAACTTATAAAGCGGGCATAGACCGCCGAACAAATTAACTGAAAACCTACCCTAGCTTTGAAAACTTAACTTTTCAATAAAAGATTGCGCAGTTGCAACAAATCCTCATACTGAAAACGGACAAATATAACTAAAATTAAGTAATTCAACAGAGCTAGATATTTATAGGAAGAATGTGGACGAAAATTAAACAGAAATCAAGCACTCAGGGCTCTACGCACCATAAGGCATAATTCTGTAGTAGTGACAGAACTAAACCAGAAATCGAGGTAACCTACTGGTCTCGTCATCTGAAGGACTAACCAAATCAGTTACCTCAAAGGGGAACTTTCTGAATAGGATGCAGGTCTAACCAAAAGCCATCCCAAGGCCCCGAGATTCCCATTGAAACAGCTTATGCAATAGGATTTGTTTCGGTTCTTTAGGATTCGGTCCGAATAAGCGGCTGGTCCGATAACCGGTGGTCCAATTAACCAGATTCGACTGTATATTTTCTTGTCTATCTAAAAAACACTGAAACTCTGATTTTTACTATGTATCATTCAATTCAGCAGATGCATAGCAGAATTATACAGGAGTATAATAATGAAACTAAATTTACAAAATGAAAATTGTCGCTATGAACAATTTACAAATGGCTTCCTGATTTTTTTTCCCAATGCGGGGCATTTGTTCATTAAGACATTCGCACATAATGCGCAAGAATCGTTGGTTGCTTTCAATGGGGGTACCGTATAGGTGAACCAACACCACCCATTTGTGCCACCTCAATTTCAACTGAGCACCCCTAGGAATGACATCTGATGGTCTCGTACCTTTTTCCACAGTCTCTGACCTCATAGATGGATTTTTCGGTTTACGGATTTAACGAGCCCATATTCGGCTTAGAGACCATAATATCGTCGTCCCAGCACCCCCAGTTCCAAGCCCAACGCGCTACCATGAGGCTTACTCGGGCCCCATATGTGAATTGTTCATACAACAATCACATCTGGTGCTTCTAGGCCTGACGATGAACTTTTAAGTAGTTCGAAACATGTAACTCTCCTTTTTAATTTATTGTAGAATTAAAGAAGTTTTGATTACGTGTGAGACTCCCACAAGTTTCCTGTAAGTCATAATTTGTGAAATACCTTAAATTAATTAATAGGTGTCAAAAATAGATAAAATTTGAAGCCAAATGTCGCAAAAAAGTTGTAGAAAAAAAATGTATACAAAAAAAACCAGGAATTTTATATTAAAAAGAAAAAAAAACCAGGAATTTTATTTTAAAAAGAAAACAAACGAAAAACCCACAGCATCGGAACATATACGAAGAAACTTATTTTAAAATGTTATCGCCAAATTTGGCGATATTTAATTCATCAATAGTTGTCAAAAGTAGATAAAATTTGTAAACAATGTAAACCAAAAAACCAGGAGTTTTATATGAAAAGAAAAAAAAACCCACAGATCGGAGCATAAACAAAGAAACCCTTTTTTAAATGTAATCGCCAAATTTGGCGCCATAAAAAAATCCGGCACAGGATATGGGACGTGCCATGATTTATTACGATTTCGAGTTCTTATTTAGATAAAACGATTTTCAAAGAACTTACCATGATACTGGAAACATGAACGAACCTTAGGAAGAAAGGTCCGTGCTTGTGTTGATATTTACGGAAGAGAAAAGCCTTATAACTTTCAGACCATTTCATCATTAAATCAACGTAGTACGCCAGATGAATAAGAGTAATTGGAATTCCAATTGCTGTGTAAATAACGCAAAATATTTTTCCAGCAAGAGTCTTAGGCGCATAGTGACCGTAACCTGAAATGGAGAAAAAAGGTTACGTTTTGATTTATGCGAATAAAAATGCAGAACCTTAAATTTATGAAGTTATTGAAGATACATTTATTCGAGAGGGAATTATAAGCGGATTTCTACAAAATTCATTGGAATTCATATGTAAAGAGAGCAAAATGACACAGTTATATAGCCTTTATCCGTGACGTATATCAGTCAAAAACTTTCTCTTGGAGTATCATTAATCAAGTCATTAATTCGCTTTAATTGTTTAAGTATTTGTTTATATTTAATCATTAGCCTTTATCCATCATCTGTGTACCATAATCAAGAACTATCCCTTGCAGTATCTAATTACTAGACGCAAAGTCCTTCGTATAAAGATAGAGCCTCTTCACATAGGAGTCCGGTAGGGGAAGCGTAAAAGGAAAGATGGCGCTGAGATGGAAATACACCAATCATAGGCGTTCAAAGTTTCATAGCTAATCGTTTGGAGGTTTGTCATTGGTTAAACATATTTCAATACTTTAACTCTTCCTCTACCGGACTCCTATGTGAACAGGCCCTTAGGACCTGTTCACATAGGAGTCCGTTGCGTTGCGTTAAAGGAAAGATGACGTTGAGACGAAAATAAACCAATCATAGGCGTTAAAAATTTCGTTGCTAATCGTTTGGAGGTTTGTCATTGGTTAAATATATTTCAATACTTTAACGCTACGCAACGGACTCCTATGGGCCTGTTCACATAGGAGTCCGTTGCGTTGCGTTAAGGAAAAGATGATGTTAAGACGAAAATAAACCAATCATAGGCCTCCAAACGATTAGCAATGAAATTTTTAACGCCTATGATTGGTTTATTTTCGTCTCAACGTCATCTTTCCCTTAACGCAACGTGTGGCAACCCAACTCGCAGACAGCTCCGACGTCGCGTTCTGCGCATCTGGTTCGCGCAGGATTGAGGATTGCCGCGGACATTGGAACATCGAACTTCACTTCACTTTCCGTACTAGTGTGGTACGCATGTTTCTCCGCTCCGAATTCACTGCGATGAACTACGAGCCGGGTTTCGTAACGATTACTGTAAATTTATGTTATGTGTCAAGTTTTAAATAAAAGAACATGTTAATAAGTTCTAATTGCTGCTTATACCTTCTGATGTCCGTAATATGGGAATAATATTTTCCATAAACGCAACGGACTCCTATGTGAACAGGCCCTTTCACTATCATAATCAGCTATTTGGATGTTATTTGGAATCTGATAGAACGCGAGCCTTTTTGTAATCTCTATTAACGCTATTTTATGTTTAAAAGCATCAAAACAGACAGAAAATTTCTAGAATTTGTATAATTAATGAATAATTTTTAAAAAAGTGATGCTGGTCATGAAAACATATTGGTAACACGGAATTTAGAAATTAATCCAACGTACCATCCAAAAATTTAATTTGCTTCACAAGTAAGCAATGTATTAAAACTGATAGAAGATAATATATTGAGAATAGCAATTTAATTTTTTTCCCCTTCGATTAGAACTTTCTCCAGAAAGATCCACTATTTCAAATGACAATAATTTAACATGTAGCTAGGTGTATATCTGTTATACTACGACTGCACAATATATATCCACAAATTCCCTCATAATTCATAGCATCTGTAGGGATAGTTCCTAATTGTTCCCCAGTTGGACATCTCAACTCTGGATTTCCTGACTTAACTGTGGTAACATTTGAAACCAGATCGAAAATATATGAAATAAGTTTTTCACGTATAAATTGTGCTTTATGTAATGGTAAAGATAATTAAACAGGTTCTTTCAAGTACTGTCCGACCACGGAAGCGAGGTCCCTGGAAGCTGTTACGCATGCGCGAGAAAAGCTAGTCTACTTAGAAAATAGGGGAAAACGTCATATTTTCGGATGTGTTTGTTTGTGAAATACGGAATGTATTTCAGGCTGCTTTTTGTCCGCAATTTTAAAGTTAATTTTTAAAACTTTATTTTTGATCGAATATGTGAATAATAATTTCAAAATAATAAAAAGAAAGAAGCAAATCTATTTAAGAAATAGGAGTTTTATAGGAGTGGATATTTTCGGATTACATCACAATCAAAATTATCTAAAGCTACGTTTTCGGTGGTTCATTTTTTCTGAAGTTTCCTCGGAGATTCAAATTTTGGAGTTTCTTCACCCTTTGCTTCTCTGCGTATTCTTTTTACACTGGACATTGATATCCCGGTCATTTCACTAACTCTCTTTAGGGATTGCGAAAGTGGAACAGTAACATTTCATTCTAGTGCTTCTTTATCACACAATTTAATTACACTGTGTATTATACGTTTACAATCACTACGGAACGGCTTATGCCGAGCAGTTGTGTTGGGTAAAGGATCCATTAATTTCAATATAATAATCAAAATAACAGACGAGGAAAAAGCAAGCAAGCGCAGTTAGTAACCGATTCTAAAGAATGTCGAGAGACTACGAGACTTTCCCCCCTCCTTCCTCAGCAGCCTTACCTACAGAGTGAATAGAATCGTCTTGGCAGTATGCCAACCGTGGTTCTTCGTACTGTGGTCGGACTGTAATCTATTGTAAGTTATTTGATCTGTTTTTCAACAACAGCGTATCCTAAGTTGGAGGCCAGTACTCTAACGACTGAACTGTCGGCTTTGTCAGGAAGTGTTTTTTTCAATGATTTCTCTTACACCATTCCCCCTTCTTTCTCAAGCTAACGACGCAGTATGTTAGCCTGAACATATTTATTTATTCCTACAAATGACGTATGACATCACTGAATTTCTTCCACGATAAATATTATCGTATGCTTTCCAAAAGTACGTCGTCATTTTTTTTCAGGCACCACTATAACCAACACCTACATAGAGTGGGATTTGAACCTGTTCCACTAACCTAGAGGCTCGTGATCTATCAACTGAACTATCACGGCGATGTGCGGTGCTATAAAAATCCTTTTTTCCCACGAAAAGCTAGATACCGATAAGAATAATTGTTGATTCCAACAGCGACTGATAAAGATCTGATTAAAGCCTCGCATCGGGAAGACAGGCGTTTCAGACAGAACATCAGTTTTGCTTCCATTTCGGACACCGTACGAATACTTCATTTAAGGTACCCGAGTACGTTTAAAACGTCGATTTTGACGAAAATTACCTATTTTTAAAAAAATTCCTGTTTCTTAAAGAATGTGATGTACTGTGTCTAAATCTGCTTTTATTTGTTCTGTGCGATCATTAGAAATGAAATTACAGCGCTTTAAAGAAGAGCAGCAACTATTAATTTCAACTCAAGAGAAAACTTTTCTGAAGAACTTATTTTTCATCCAAAATGTATACGACTATTGTGATAACTCAAAATATATTCATGATATGTCTATGAAATTTTTCAGGTATGTTTTTCATAATACTAAGAGTGTAATGAACTACAAATTTGGCTTTAAGTATATTATTTGTTGATTTATGGCTGTATTTATAAAATATCACATGAAAAATTACTGAAATTTCATATGTAATTGAATGAAATCTCCTGTTTTTTTTTAGATTTCAAAATATTGATTTGTTGATAAAATTCACGAGTTTCTAATGTACATATGAGAAAAAGAAATGAACGTTAAACGGATAGCCTTTTTTTTTTTTCTTTTTTTTTTGGTAGAGCTAGAACCATTTGTGTAAGAATTCGCCGAATTTCGACCAAAATGCTTCAATTTTGTAAAAAGTTGCACAGTTATGGTCTTTTTTTCAATTTCCTATTTTTGGTGATATACTCTCCCGAAAAATAAGGCAGAAATTTTAGCAAGTAAAGTTCTTGAAAAAAAAAACTGCTTCGAACATAGTCGGATACCCGCTCATATCCTCTCACCAAAACGATAGACCTCTCCTGCGTGATTAGTAAATATTAAGTGAACATGGTGTCAGAGACCGACATATATTTAGGACCTGAATTCACCGATCGACACCGTCAGATGAGGATATCAAAAAGATATGAATGTACCCGATTTAAAGTAGAAAAAGGCAAAAGAATAGACAAAATCGAATATACCATCTAAATATGATGGAATCACTCAAACGAACTTACACAAAAACAAAATATTGTTCCGTTTTCCTGGGTTCGATACATTCAATACATTCAATTCTCAGCAGAAAAGAACACTGAGTTCCAATGCCAATGTCAGGTATATTTATAGACTTCCAAATTTCCCTCTATCGGTCAACCAGCTAGATAGTTCCAGAACCTTCTGGAAAGGTCTAGAAGGTTGGCGACCATTTGGCGCCATATCGCAAAATTTGGCGACCAAAATATGTCACCAAATCCATCGCCAATTTGGCGATAACTCTCATATTTGGCAAGATTACCAAAGACTCCTAAAATTCGTAACAATATTATGTCGTAGACCCTGAGAAATAATAATCGTTTAACCTTCCCAGATATTAAAGTATGATATGAAATAGAAATAATGAAAGAAATGAGTATAGTGAACCTCGGTTCCATACATATATATAAGGATTTCTTTTTCTGAGTAAAATATTTATCCCCGAGAAAATTTTACTCGAAACTTTTAGTTTCTTTTTTAACCGTCAGATAGCTGCCCTGAATAAAACATAAGACAAAATTAGTGGAGGTTGAAAGAACACGCGACAAAGACAATGACAAAATGATTGTCTGATGTCTTTTCAGTGTGCACACTCAGCGAGTTAGTATTTATTACCTTGGGTAACGCCGGCTTATGTAACATTTCTATGCTATGGCTATCATTGCTTCTCACTTACCTACTGTCGTCAGTAGCGTCGTCACGAAAAAGAATGAGTCTGAATATTTCCAAGACGTGATTGTTCCGTTTTTTCCGGGCAATCCACGAAAGCCCTCATCCCTTAGCTCATCAAGAAACTCTTCCAGGGCTTCGGCTGAAAGAAAAATCTGTATGAGAGTATTTCTAAAAGTGGTAAATGACAGTATTCATGATTTCAAGATGTCGACTCACATTGTCTTGTGAACTACGCTTGGGGTATCGTTACGTTATTTCATTATCGATACCTTATTGTATCGATACCTTATTTCATCGTGGAAGAATAATTGAAAAGCGTTCATCTGACATATCTCAAACAGACATATTATGTCTGTTTGAGACAGCAGGCATGTGATTTCCAACAGATATGGAGTGTTGTATTACCTGGTTTTTCATGATGACCAACCAAACGTAATGGATTAGATTGTCAGCTTTTAATGTGAAAAGATGGGTTAAAAAATTACATAAGAATTTTATGTATCCAAGTTGAATCATCATTGTTATACATGGCCACCAAGCAGGGCCCGATTTAGAAAATTCTTGTCTATAGGCACAACTCGGGATGGGGGCCCCTTAACACTGATGTGGGCGTAAAATTTCCAAAATTCACACACACAAAAAAATAATCATGAATCATTGTGAAAGTATCATTTTACCAAGAATTGGCTATTGGAAGCGTAGAAGCCTAGATCATTATCAAATAACAAAAAGCAATACAACATATTAACTTCATCATTAAAACACCAATACAATGCAACCAGAAAAACTTATTAATCCCTTATATACACCATAACATACATATGATGAACTATACATATAACACTAAATATGATAACCAATCAATCAAATATGAAAGGATATATAATAAAAAATGCTATTAAAAATGTAAAATTTAAAATAAAATTTAATTGGGAATTTCTTTTTTTTCTTTTAAAATAAAAAATTGGGGGGGGGGGGCTAGGCCCGGGCCTACTGGGCTTAATGAAAAATCAGGGCCTGCCGCCAAGTGAAATCGCCATTTTGATTAGATGCTTATGGATGTGTCCTTTTCTCTTATTCGACTTTTACGGCAAGAGTTTCTATATATATTTATGCATGTTTCTATGTCTCCCACTCTCTCTTTCTCTCTCTCTCTCTCTCTATCAATCAATCTATCTATCCATATATATTATGTGTATATGTACACATAAGTCTTTTCTTTAAGTACCTGTGTCTGTAGGAACTAACATATTTCATTGAACTTTTAAAGCACAGTGGAAAGGGGATGTAAAAAGAATAATGTATCTTTACATCCTGAAATTCAAATTATTCCTGCTTTAAAGCATGTGAATATTTCATTTGAAAGACATTTCACTTCGACGTATACTTTTAGTATGTTGGTACTCAAAATATTAGCTTAGAATGAAAGGTTTTTCGAATTCATCAAGCAGCCTAATAGGCGAATTTCGACATCGATGTTTCATCAACTGGCGTTAAATGGTGCTACGTGGCGTGTGTTTTGGCGAGAGTGGGAAACAAAATGGCGGCTCACGAGTTAGCCTGGATATTTTAGGATCTATAGAATAAAATAATAAATAGAAATAAGTCATTATGATCGCGCATCCAATATCTTACGAATGACGTCATTCGTAAAATATAAAAATATTAATAACACACGAACAACATTATAAAAATAAATTATGATTTTCATAGATATACTTTTTGAAACTTAATTTATTATCTCCTACTAAGTTACTTTTATAAGTAATGATAGCTGAAAAAAGAAAGAGATATGAGATATCTATATATTCAACCAGTATACTGTTGTAGGGTTGGGTTTTTGACATTACAAGCATCAAAAACTGGTTTAAAACCTATGACGAATAAATAAGTCTTAATCACAATAGCTATTAAAAAGGAAGAAACTTGTCTTCAAGCAAATGTAAACGGTAATTCAATATTCAAATTATGTTTTAATTGTGAAATGTATATTTATTAATTAGAACAATTACATTAAAAAATTATATATACACTTAGAATAGTTTAGTTTTTCAATTGAAAAATTAGCATTTTGGTTAATTTTCTTTTTTTCTTAAATTTCAGAATGCATTAATAACAAGTTTTAATGTAAAAACATTAGTTTTATTATTATAATATTTAATATAATTATTTTGAAATATTTTTACATGAAACATTAGTAATAATATTATTATTTAAGTAATAATATATCGCTATTTTTGGCAGTTATAATGTATGATAATAGTCATCTTAATAACATCAAAAGAAGTGGTAAATATTAATATTTACATTGTATTTTGGACCTAAATTTCTTAATAAATTTAGAAAAAATTAATTGAGTTTAATATACACTCATGGACAAAAAAATTAGCGCACCAAGAAGGAGTCGTCAAAATGAAACGAAATTTTACATACGTAATGACTGCTTTGATATAAGTAAATGATAAGAAAATCAAAGAAAAAGGATAATTTATTTCAGAGAAAAAGGCAAAAGAACGGAGGAGTTAATACTCCGTTGGACCCCCTCTAGCGCGAATGCACGATGCGATACGATCGGGCATTGAGTCATACAAGTTCTGTATGATGTCTTGAGACATTTCGTTCCATATTTGCTGTAACCTTCCCTCTAGTTCGTTCAAACTCGTGGGATGCCCAACTCGTCGTCCCAAATGATCCCAGATATGCTCGATTGGAGACAAATCTGGGGATCGGGCAGGCCAAGGAAGGGTAGTAACAGTGCGGAGACAGTCTTGTGACACCCTTGCCGTATGAGGCCGAGCATTGTCTTGTTGAAAAATGGCTCCTGGGAGCCGTTGCATGAGTGGCAACACATGTGGTTGCAGGATTTCATGAACATACCGCTGGGCTGTCATGGTGCCACGGAACAATACTAGGGGTGACCGTGTATTGTAGGCAATGGCACCCCATACCACCACACCAGCTGTGGGAGCGATGTGTCGCTGTACAGCAAAGGCAGGATTGAAGCGTTCACCACGGGCTCTCCACACACGAACACGATTGTCATCACTGCCGAGATTGAATCTGGATTCGTCGCTAAAGACGACCTGGTTCCATTCCGCTGCAGTCCAGTTTCCTCGTGCGCGGCAAAACTCCAAACGGAGGCGTCGATGGGTGGGCGTCAAGGGCAGCACACGTAATGGGCGCCGCGATACCAACTGTCCTTCAGCCAGGCGCCTTCGTATGGTTCGAGAAGACACAGAGGCCCCTAGTGAAGGTGCTACCTGTGCCTGGATGGCGGCCGATGAAGCAGTTGGCTGTACGCGTGCATTTCTTACGATGTGGCGGTCTTCTCGACGACTGGTCTGTCGAGGGCGTCCTGAGCCTGGTCTTCGTGTACGTGACATCTCTCGGGTCCACTGGTCCCAACACCTCCTTACAACACAATCAGAGCGGCCTAATTGACGAGCTACTCGCCTAGCTGACCACCCAGCTTCCATCATCCCGACGATTCTCCCCCTCTAAAACTGCGACAACTGCTTATATTGTCTTCGAACACGGCGTAATGGCATGTCTATCTCAGCTCTTCCTTTGTAAATGATTCAGCACACTCAAACAAGCTTTGGTTACCTGTTTTATACTCCACAGAGTACGATGTTCAACGCCCTCTACCGGCTATACGTAATGCGCAATCACGCTGCATTTCTAATCATTTGCATATCTCCCCGACATGTACCTTCATTGCAAGTTTCGTTACGATCCCGCAATTATTTCTTGGTGCGCTAATTTTTTTGTCCATGAGTGTATTTCGAACAATTTGCATTCTAATAGGACATTTTCATGCAAAAATAATTGCTACAGAGATTCTAAAACTAAAAGTAAATTTATGGAAGTATAACAAAAGAGTATAAAAATAATAGTGGTAAATATATTATTACTTATTGTAATAATTACTTAATAAGTAATAATACATTAAGCTTAATTTATTATAATACATTCAGCTTAATTTATTTTGAACAATTTGCATTCTAATAGGACATTCTTATGCAAAAATAATTGCTACAGAGATTCTAAAACTAAAAGTAAATTTATGGAAGTATAACAAAGAGTATAAAAATAATAGACACTATTATTTTTATACTCTTTGTTTATACTTCCATAAATTTACTTTTAGTTTTAGAATCTCTGTAGCAATTATTTTTGCATAAGAATGTCCTATTAGAATGCAAATTGTTCGAAATAAATTAAGCTTAATTTATTATTAAGAAATTAAGATCCAATATACAATATTTTGGAGGGGAATAGTACGTCCTTTAGAGGTCTAAAATATCTAAATCGCGTACCCTCCACATCGAAATTTTCGCTCTTATATACGTCCTATAGAGCGGCGCTTAGATATCGTAGACGTCTTATGGATCTCAAAGAGAGCACACCTCGGAGCTCCTATAGAGCTCCATTCCACGTGATGTAGATATTTTTCGACGTCTTATAGAGGTACGCGTTTTTATGAGGTGAGGTATTATAGACGTCTAATAGAGATCGGTGTGTTGTGTGGGACGAATTGAGTGTAATTATTTTTAGAAAAAAACTAATAATTTTTAAACTGTTAATTAATTTTAACTGTATCATAATGCAATACATTGCGACAAAGTCTAGCGTTATAAAATCAAAACACACTTGCGTAATGCAGCGGTAACAAAATGTTTATTTTCGGAAACAAGATTTCTTAACACTCAGCTGCAATAAACGGACTTTCCTCTCTGAGGAAGCAGTAAGCCCTGTTATCTGTCAAGTATAGCAGTGTCGTTCATTTATAGCTTATCGGTATTATAGATACTACCTGTTCTACATCGGTTCCTTCCGGTTCCTTTCGATATTTCTTTAATCTATGATCTCGATCTACTCCAATAACTCTACGAGAAAAGAACAACAAAGAAAACAGTGCCGCAACAGGTCCGATCTTCAAATATTTATCTGATGTAAGAAAACTGTCCTTCGCTCTCTAGACTCCGCGATAGCTTTGTTTTGCTAACAATTCACGGAAAAGATCTTTCCTTGACGGTGCCTTGAGTTTCAAGTACGTGATGCCGAAGCGGAGCGTCAGCTACTCGAACGACATTCTCTAGTTATCATTTGCAACGAACTTAGATTCGTTACGTATTGCATGGTATTATGCCAAGCTGTGGCGCGTCTTTCTGCAAAACTTGGAAAACATTTCCCTTGGCAGAAACTCAAACTCGAGGTCTGCTTGTCAAACAAGTACGCTTTTTTTGCTACACAAGGGCTCGTTAGACCGGCACCTACTGCTTAAAGCTGATTCCGAACGGATACGAAGGAACATGCCAATAGTGGGACTCGAACGCACAGACATTGGTACTGAATGCCAGCGTCCTAGCCATTCGACCCTCGTCCCAAGTACTCTTTGATAATACATTAATGCAATAAAGTAACTTTTTCCCCTTCTTAAGGGGTTAATCATTTTCCGACCAACTTTTTTCCTGATTTTGCATGAAATTCTTCTTTTTGCATTTCAAATGATCATTCAGCTGTCTCTAAATCTGAGATTAATCAAAGTAGTAACACGTTGGGCTTGGAACTATGGGTGCTCGGATCGATTGCCATTCAGTACCTTCGTGTCTAGGCCAGATTCGCCAACGGGCTTAGAGCTTTTGTCTCTAAATAAAAGTTGCTAAACTTCAAACTAGCATCTTTTTTTTTTCAATCCCTTCTAACCAGAGTTTTTTAAAATATATATATATATACATACACATACATATATATATATATATATATATATATATATATATATATATAACTTTAAGCCATAACGCCAACGCGACATAGTTTTCCCCTTTTTTTCTTAATAAAAGTTATTAACCACCTCCGAACTAGATTTTTCCTGCATCTATCTTTAAATACTTCATTTTGCTTTGAAAATGATCACTGAGTTGCTTCTGAAAAAAAAAACCTTTTAAAATCAATGAACTGTAGAGTGTGGGTATATATTTACTTTGCATAATAGCAGTAAAAATTTTTAATCTTTAAATTCCTATTTTATTTTTAAAATTTTTTGTTTACCTGATGAGGGCCTACTTCAAATATTTTTTCCATGATTTTATTAACTCGCTTTCTTGATTTTTGTGTGTGTATTTGTCCAGTACAAATCTTGCAATCGATTTTTAACTAACTTCCCGACTAGCTAGACATTTGAAACTTTTAGAATAGCTCAGAACACGATGACAGCGCATTTTTTAAATACTTTTAGCCATCTTTTAGCAGATATGAATTCGTTTTCAGTTAATTTTGTTTTGTAGACTGGTGCAGCCATCTATCGGCCGGGACGGGAACGAAAAGTTAAACGCAAGTTAACTTCCAATTAATTTCATTTTCTTTCAAGTTGATGGGATAATTCATCAAAAAAATTTTAAAAAAGTATTTACTAATACATAGAATTGTCGAGTTTATATGATTCAAAAGAAAATTTAAAAACAAGGTATATAAAAAGTTCTTTTTATCTTGCAATTATTTAATACCTGCTGAGCAAATATATTTCTTATGCATTATATTACAACTGGAGATAAAGTCTTACAGACACTGGAGCACCGATAAATTAAAATACCTAACTTGACCTAGCAGTAAAAAAAAGGTCTTACTTACCTTCTACATTTGTTTTTGCCTAATCTCACGTGACCAAAGCTTTATATTGAAATATTAATATGTAACTGTATCTCATTTAGGTCAAAATTAACGAAAATTAAAATTAAAACATGATTTCAAAATTATAAACTTCATATTGAAACATCGAAAATTATTAACTTCATTTTTTTATATACAAAACTAAAATGGATAAAAATGAATAATTAGGGCGAGCCTAGTCCTCGAAAAATATTTATTGAAATATTTTAGAGTGCTTCTTTCGTATCATCTTCCGAGCTAAGCCACGATCGTCGTACGGTTTTTAAAGTTTCTCATTTTGAAAACACAGTTTCGCACAGATAGGTAGAAACGAATAGAAGCAATGATAAATATAGCCTTGCAAGACTGTTTGACACCTTATATAACAATATCATATATTTTTTTAACATATGAATAATTTAGATAAAAATATGCAATTATAGGAAATTTAGAGCATATTCTTTATTTAAATAATTCAATGATGTAAACTGACTCCAAACTATTCGCGAGCCCTCTATTTTTTCACGACCTCTCTCTGGGTCGCGACTCACAGTTTGAGCAGCACTGCACTAGAAGACTGCAGTGGAAATCGCTAAATAGAGTTTTTTTTTTTTTAAATGTGAGACTTGCGATTATTAGAGCTCAAATGTTTTGAAATCAAGCCTAACAGTTGTGGGCGTTGAGGGTAGCCAATTTATCCTCAGGAAAGTTTGTTTGTTTTGTTTTGCTAATGTGGAACATATGTCCATCCTCAGAAGTGTGCATCGATTAGTGTCACAATCCGTCGGGCTTATGGGTAAGGGCCTGTTCACATTAGAATCCGTCAACGTTAGCGTTACTCGTATTGACATATTTTACACCAATCACAGGCCTTAGCAATTTCGTGACAAATCGTTTGGAGGTTTGTAATTGGTTAAATATATTTCAATACGAGTAACGCTGACGCTGACGGATTCTATATGAACAGGCCCTAATTCAATCAACTTAATATTTATTTTAAGTATGCCGTACTAACAATTTTTTTTTTGTTTACTCAAAAAAAAAAAAAAAATCTCACAGCACCCCTGGCCGATCTCCCGGCACCCTAAAGTGCACATCGGTAGGGAATCCCTGGTTTAGAGAATGCAGGATGACCCGTGTCCCGTGAAATAGCCCGTGAGTGTTATACCGGCATTACACACAATCTTCCTTCATCTCTCAGCCATCCGAATTCTAAAGTGCCAATTCCGGTAAATGAAACTACTCTGTCCACGTTTAGTAGGATTCGTAAAAATTATCTTACCCTTATTTTCTGCCCTTACCGTATGTTAGAGTTGTGTATAAGTTTTCGTGTGTTATTAAATATGATTTGGCTGATCGCTCGAAATAACTTCAAAGAATGGGGAAAATGGGGAGAAGGATGTAGACGTGTAACAACTCAGCAAATTTTAGACATGCTTGGGATAAGCAAAGAAAGCTGTAGATTAATTTTAATTTAAAATCTGAAAATGAAAAAAAGTTTGTGCTCGATTTGTGCCTCGAATTTTGACAGAACAGTAAAAAGAAGACAGAAAAGCTTGCTGTGAAGATTTGCTAACTACTGCGCAACAGAACAACAATTTCTTAAAGTGTATTATAGCAGGGGATGAGACCTGGTGTCTACAATACGACCCAGAAAAAAAAAGACAAAGTGCTCAGTGGAAAGGACCGTCTTCTCCCATACAAAAAAAAAAAAAAAAAAAAGTACGGAAGTCAAAATCGAAGACTAAGGTGATGCTGATTGC